>JARYGA010060864.1:0-42953 GCA_030545235.1 Helianthus tuberosus | reverse complement strand
GATTATATATGTAGATCAAAACAATAATATTCAAAGTTCTATTAGGAACTGTAGTTTAACTAATATAATAATAATAATAATAATAATAATAATAATAATAATAATAATAATAATAATAATAATAGTAATTCGTTTAAAAAATTAAAATTGTAATTTGATTTTTAAATAAAGCTATATAAAGTATAAATGTATTAAACATACATTTGAGTCAATTATTTTTATGTGGGGCACTCATTTTAATCCTAGCTTGAAAAATGAAACAATAACTAGAACGTTTAAGAAAATTTAACGTGCCAGGTAAAAAAAATATATTTGTATTTATATATAAAATATTTTTATATATTTGAACAGAGATATATATTAGTATAATAATCTTTTAAACATATATAAAAATATTTATATATACAAGAAATAGTATTACAAAAATGATAGACCATAAAGTGTAATTTTAAATATAGAAGTATCTGCCTAGTTAAAATATAACACACGTGTTATATTTTATTAGAGATTTATTACATCTGCCTAGTTACCCTATGGGTACATTTAATCATATTGATCACTCATATTGTGAACTCAAAATTTGTTAAAATAACATAAAATCATAATATAAATATTTAGATTTATTTACACAGAATAAGACATAAGTTATTACATTAATTTCCTAATATAATGTTTAAATTTAGATACTAAAAGAACACCTACATAACTTAGGTGCTGTTTGTTTTTTCTTCTTGAAAACCTCTTCTGCTGCAGGCCACATCTGCAGGCATCTGCAGGAGAAGAGGTGGACCAAATGTCTTCAGTCTGCAAGGAGAAGAGGGTTTGTTTTTTTTATATATAAAACCTCTTCTTCTTTCTTCTAGGTTAACACACACCACAATCTGCTCTCTCTACTCTCTCTCTACTCTCTCTCTACCACTTCACCACCGCCACCACTTCACCACCGCCATCATCACAACCACCGTCACCACCTCCGCCTTCACACCTCCACCGCCTTCACACCTCCACCGCCATCATCACACCTCCACCGCCATCATCACACCTCCACCGTCGCTGAACATGAGGTCGATTTAGGGTTTCGTTTGCCATCGATTAGGGTTTCGTTTCCGATCGATTTAGGGTTTCGTTTGGGGTTTCGATGAGGTCGATTTGGGGTGTTTTGGTGGTGGCGGAGCAGGAGCAGAGGTGGGGTGTTTTGTCGCTGAACTTTGATCGATTTGGGGTGTTTTGGTGGTGGCGGAGCAGGAGCAGAGGTGGTGGTGGCGGAGCAGGGGTGGCGGTGGCGGAGCAGAGGTGGTGGTGGCGGAGCAGAGGTGGTGGTGGCGGAGCAGGGGTGGTGGTGGGTGGCGGAGCAGGGGTGGAGGTGGAGGTGGTGCCAAGAAGAGGTAAAGCTCTTCTTGGAGAAGCTTTGTTTTATGACTTCCTCATGAAGAGGCTGGGGAGAGGCAGGAAGCACTTCTCAAAAAAAAAAAACAAACACTCTTTTGAGGCTCCACCTCTTCCCGCGTCTGCACGGTGCAGACAGAAGAGGCAGGAAGCTCTTTTTCAAAGAAAACAAACACCACCTTAAACTAGTGGCTCTGATACTACATTTTGTCACAACCCCCGACCCCACCCTAGGAGCGGGAGCCGTGAACCAGTCAAGTGGTACCGATGTTTATTAAATACACAACAGAAAAAAATTCATCAGGATCGTAGTTAGGAAATAATTTCAGAGTTTGTAAAACACCAAACTTTTAATATTTAAACAAATGGGCTAAAACACATATTCCATTCAAATGTTTTTATAGGGATAAACCATAATTGATAAAATATAATTTTATTCTTTTATTCAGGTAATTATAACCACTTTATTTAAGACTTCAGTGCCCCATAGCTGGCTTCTATTACATTCACAGTAAGTTACCTGAAACGCGTTTGAAAACATTTTATCAGCAAGAAATACTGGCGAGTTCATTCTATTTTATAAAAAAAACACATTGTTATATTTTACATTATAAAGTATAAAGGGAGATCACATTGTTTATATCTACCAAAAACTCAATCAGTATTTGTCACATGGTGGCAGTTCCGATGTGACGGCGGTCATATCACTCATTGTCTAACTTTCATCCAATAGTGAAGGTTATCAAATAATGTATACATTATATCTTACTATTATTTAAAGGTATTTGTCACTAGGCGATTCCCGTGAAGGTGGTCATATCACTGTTGATCATTTTTTCAACTAGTGACTGTGGTCGTAACACTGTTGATCGTTCTTTCAACTAGTGACTGTGGTCATATAACTGTTGATCATTCTTTGAACTAGTTACTATTGTCGTAGCACTGTTGATCGTTCTTTCAACTAATGATTGTGGTCATATCACTGTTGATCGTTCTTTCAACTACTGACTGTGGTCATATCACTGTTGATCATTTTCTCAACTAGTGACTGTGGTCCTATCACTGTTGATCATTCTTTCAACTAGTGATGCTTATCAAATAATGTATACCAAACTCCACATATCAGTAGTAATTGTTGAATACATAATCCAACTCAAACTTTATGCTCATTTTATTGATTACAGGTGGTACCGTGGGAATACACTATGGCTATATCAACTATTTACTGCGATATACATTATGGCTATAAATGATATCATTTATTTTGTAATATAAATATGTACATATATATAGCAGACCAACCCGTTCCCGTTGTTGTAACTAGGACAATCCTGTCACTAGTAATGAAACTAATGCACGTTTCGAAAATACGCATGTGTTTTGTAAAACCGGTATGTTTAGCATAAACCTTTCATAAATCATTTGAGTTCTTTGAAATTCATTTGCAACATGGTTTAGAAATTTGAGTTTTCATTCATCGAAATATTGTTTACTTTTGTAAAACTTACACGTCTTTCCACCCCGAAAAACATTTATAAAAATGTAAAACCATAAAAAGTGGGGGGGGGGGGGTTATGAACTCACCTCGATATCCTTGTGCAAAGCTAGCTTAATATGATTCCGTAATGTCGTTTCAAGAACGTAACTCACTAGCATGCAAACTATGACATTCCTATGAAGGAATAACTTATAAGTTTCTAATAAACGACGTAGCTAAACTACGTGTCACCGAGCTCTACCGAATCATTGACCATCCAATTCTATGAAAGTGTTGTTAATTTTAATCGAGATAACCAATCTATGGTTGTTTGATTCCTTTTATAGCCGGGGTAAATACTAATTCTTGGAAACAACTTGGTTTCCAAGTGATTTAGAATATATATTGATATATAATTATAAATATTTTACGAAGTCGTGTTAGTTGTCGTGTATAGAAATGCGTATATGTAACGACTATCTATATGAAAACAATACGTTATAATTCGTATAGTGGATTCACGCATTTTTTGAATAGTCATCATATACGTTGACGGATAATATTACGACTCGTCGTAGTGTTTCGTAGGATGATTATTAAAATAATTTTATAGTTGTATGCTCGTTAAGATCGGCTTCATTTGTGTCTTAACGATATGACTCCGATAATAAGGTGTTAGGATCGTACGGTAAGCTGTCGTTTTTGGTTTAAACGTTAGGAATAAATATAACCAATTATATTTATTTTATAAAATTTGTCGAGTCGTAGCTGTTGGAAGTGAAGATGACTAATTATGTTTAATTTCCAAAATTGTCGAATACTAGACATTTGAAATAAATATAAATAATTATATTTATTTTGTTAAAGATTCCTGAGTGTTAGTTGTTTGAAACAAATATATAAATAATATTTATTTCATAAAGTTCTCGAGTTCTAAACGTTTTAAAGTAAATATAAATAATTATATTTATTTCATATAAGATTCTCGGGGTTCGTTAACTAGTAACTCGGGTTTGTCAAAACGTTATAGGTTCGTTTTTGTAAGTTATATAGTGTTGCCAAAATAAATATACGTTTATCTTTATTTTATAAAATACCTGAACCCCTAAAGGTGTTGTTTTTAGTATATAAATACGTTTCGTATTACGGGTTTTTACGAAAAACGGGCAGAGTTTCCTCTGTTTTTGTACGATCCAGAGAATATAAATCGTTGATATATTTTCAAAAAACAACATTTTCAAGACTCAATAATTCAATGCAAACATTATGAAACACAAATACTAGTATATGTCCGATATTTCGATAACAACGTCGAAGTTTCAAGTTTTATATAAGTATTATATATATATATATATATATATATATATATATATATATATATATATATATATGTAGGGTAGGGTTCTAGAGTGAACACTAGGTTGAGAGTGAACTGTGTGAAATAATCTGGGCCATTGAATTACATCATTTAGAGATTTTTAAATAATGACAAGATTGTAATTATAATGTTGTAACTTCCCTTTAAAATAATTGGTAGAAGGGTATTTGCGTCTTTTGTAAATTACATTTATTAAACAATGTAATCAAAATCCCTAAAATCTCGCTAGTATCAGTTTATACAAGATACACAGATGTTAGTTTATACACATGTGTACAATCTCGCTAACTATCAGTTTATAGAAGATACACAACTGTTAGTTTATACACATGTGTAAAGACTTTTATACATCTGTGTATTATATTTAGAAATAGTTACATATGTATATATTAACAACATATAGTATATCATGCATGTACACGAGTAGATTTATATAAAAATTATGAAATTAATGAAAACGAAAAAAGTCACATGTATGCAAAAATAAATAACTTCATCACATATTCAAAAAAAAAGTTAATGCAAAAAAATAATTACAATTTCAATCTCAGAGAATTTTTTCAATATTTATTGAAAATTATAAAAAGCTAAAAACAATATATTATGATATTTATATATACGGATAATAAAAGAAAAACAATATTCAAGTTAAAATTAAAACAAAATCTATGGATAAAGAAATGAGTGCTATGAATATTTGGAAATTAAATAATTTGTAAACAGAATATTTCAAAAAAAAAAAACATTTGAAAAAAAAATAATAGCTTTGTCTTTATCATCAACTTCAACATATAAGTGATAAGAACACCTGCATTATTTATTAATCAACTTCAATATATGAGCTGAAGATGTAGAATGATAATGTCTTAATCCATGATGGTCTAAAAAATTTAAAGTCCTTTCAATCTCTTATAATTAAACTAATGTAGAAATAACTAAAAATGAGAGAGAGAGTGAGTGAGTGAGAGAAAGAGAGAGAGATGTAACAACCCGACTCTTCGGGTCGTTACCTGTTTGCTTTCACTTCGATTTGTAATCGTCCTGTAATCCGAGATTCAATATAAACAAAGGGTTATGTTAAACTAAATATATTTTCATCACACCGCACCGCTATATGTTTAAACGCTTTATATTCTCAACATCTTACGCAACACGAATTACAGAGAATTATGCTATTTAAATTGCCGTGTTTGTTTGTTTGGTTACCATACGCCTCCGCATACGCTTATCACGACTAACACGCTAAATCGCAAACGCTGTTAGTAGTAGTAGTAATGTTATGATGTGTGTTTTATATGCTTTGCTGTATATGTTTATTATGTGTATTGATTACTCGTAAACGCTATCGCAACGCTAACTCAACGCTACTCGCACAACTCAATTTATCACTGTAAAACACAACGCGACCTGAAACTCAGTGTTATACTAAAATACTTAAGGTACCAATACTATCTAACGCAACAAAACACATTAAACGAGCATCCTGCACGCGAAACGAGGATTTCATTGCACAAAACAACACCTTTGTTCGAAGAAAGGCAGCTTCGTACGAAGGCAGCCAGTTCGAACCAAGGGTTGTTGTTCGAACCCAGCTCCTCTATAAATACCCAAGGCCCTCCTCATTCATTCTCACTTACTGATTTCATACCGAAACTCTGCCGAATTGTTGTCCGACCATTTTCAAGTAAGATCTAATAGTTTTCTTCAGTTATAAAACGTTTTCCACTTCGATTTCCACAAGAATCACTTGACTTTCATCTAAAACTCTTATGATTTCACTTGAAACTTCAACTTTTTCACTTAAGCTCTTATTTTCTTCATAAATTCCTGTTTTACATAAAACTCTTCTTCTTTTTCATCTAAACTCAGTCCTGCTCAAGCAAATCTTCATCTTTTTCATCAAAATCTTCTTATTTCACCTCTAATCTACACTTAACCGGGTGTATTGGGGCTAGCTACGGCTCCTCAAGTTAGAAATCAGCTGATTTCACACTCACCAAGTGTTAGATCTGGGTGAAAACTCTTTAAAACCTTTTAAACTCGATTTTTACACCAAACCGGACCAAAAATGACATGTATTTCGTTCACTGAATAGTGGGACGAGGTAAGGTCGAAACCGTCTCGAATTGGACTTGGAAACACATCCGATTCAGGCGAAAACACAACACCGAATGCCAAAAATAGCCACGTTTGTGAACTGGAATGTTCTGTACGAAGGCACATGGCCTCGTGCGAAGGCCGTGGTTTTACACAACACAGCCCAATTCCCATTCGTGACTCAATCAAAGACCTCTCCGACTCTAAGCTCAATCAATAGCTTAAAGTTGGAGGGATGAACACTGGTTTTCCGAAGACGACGCGAAGACACTTGATTTTGGACAACGGAAGCAACACATGTACGAAGACCTACCTTCGTACGAAGGCACCAGCTTCGTACGAAGCGTTTGTTTCCCACCGACACTCCGATTTTCGACCGTTTCAGCACTTTGGAGGACTTATGCTTCTGTTCCCGTACGCTAGCTGACCCGGCGCTCCCTTCAATCCACTAAGGATCGTGTTTCTTGATTAGTACACGTTATGTGAGTATACTCGAACCTATTTCCGTTTAACGCACTTTTGGGTGTTACATACGTTCTATATCAAAACACAACACACAACGCAAACACTTTACAAACGCTAACCGCTCCCGGATGCCATACGTGATTTGTTGAATGCTTGTCACTATGCTATACAGTGTTACACTAGACCGCCTTTAGCAACAATAGTACTATAGTTTGGACTCAACACCTGTTGTGAACAGGGGTTGCTAAGGATCACATTACTTTATTTCACGTGTTTGGTTCGGTGAACATGTGTCGAGCATACTCTACATCGCAGTCACGTGGTTTGGTGGTATCATTGTTGATAGTTACATGCTTCACCCGTTACGTGTTACATTCTGGTTATGCTAAACGTTTTTATACTATTATCTATGCAAACTTGTGTACTCACCTTTACAGTATGTATTGACTTTTATTTTAACGTATGTGACAGGTTGATGGTATGTTCGCTGCAATGGGTTAGGAAGTCTAGAAACCCACGAATAAAAATCTAGGTTGTCGGACTTGTTTTGTTTATGAGAACTCGCTATCTGTAATAACTGTTTGTTAAATATTTTTTCGTTAGTATGGGATGATGAACCTTTAAAAATAATGGTAATGGAAAGTTGTTATAGATTCTCTTGAACAATCTGGTTCGCCTAGTGTCGCGCCCCGATGATTCCGCCATCGGTTGGGGTGTGACAGATTGGTATCAGAGCCATAACTATGGGGAATTAGGTCGAGTCATGTAGAATTGACCTAGTCTATAGTCTAAGTACCAACAGACCCTTCTTACGAACCCAGTAGGGGCTTCGTACGAACCGCCTGATGATGTACTCTCGTTCGAACCAACAACCCTGCACCTTCGTACGAAGATAGCTTCGTACGAAGGGGAACCTTTCCTAAGGTTTCAACATTACTTAGCCTTTCTTAAGGCGTGTAAACTTATTTATGCCTTTCCTAAGGCTAACACAATACACACGTTTAAAACACTCGCATAACCCAACCGAGTGATTGTGTCGAGATTAGGAGTGAAAACCAAGAACTTTCGATAAGATCACTCACTCTACGCGTACTTTACTCTCAACACGAGAATATTTCGTTGAGTTAGGAGTGATATCCATATCTCTACAAACATCTCCATCTCTATCTCATGGTTTTACCACAGCTAGGAGCGAAGTTGTTAAGTTAGTGGTGAAACCCGCATCTTAATAAATTGTTCCACTCCCTACTTTGATATTCAAAGATCCCACCAAAGTCTTGACTATTCCAAGGACTTGAGTCACGTAGTATCTGGAAGGATGAGTGCCGTTCGCCGTATTCGGCGAGAGCACAGTCTATTAGGCCAAAGCGTGTACTCGAACTCGTTGGGAATAATCGAATCACTTTGGGTAGTCGATGTCTAACACCCAAGGCACTCCATTTACGTTTTCTAGCCTGCAATCGCCGATTTTACGCGTCATCGATTTTATGTGTTTAAATTTACGAATTATGGTTTCGATTTCTCGCTTTCCGCTCTCTGCCCTACAAAAACGCGCACAACTCGCACAGCTTCCGTAATCTCAAACGCTAATTAATCGCGAATGAACTAAGACCACTCGTACGCCAAATTCCTCGCCTATGCCACTCGCTATCGCTCGCAACTCTCGAACGCGCTATGTGCCCTTGAAGAATAGGTGAATATGTGCAAAATATGTAGGTGAATATGTGCAAAATATGTGCTCATGTGAATTATATGTTCATACGTGCTTAAGTGTATACGTGCTTATGTGAAATATGTACCTATGTGACCATGTGTTTATGTGCCCACATGTTCCTGAGCTTTACATAGTAATAATAAATATGTTGTACGCAACACTAAATTTTCAAAAAAATATAATCGAATCTTGTCTAATTCCTATAACAACGTCTGCTGCAGAACCTACACTCGACAATGTCCTCTTTTGGTTCCCATACTCACCGACATGTTCCGAGGAACAAAGCTGATAAGCGAATCGCTTCACTCGTGGCCAAGGAAATGGCTAAGGTCATACCTCAGATTGTTAGTGAAATCAATGAGGTTAGCAACAAATCGTCTGTTGTATCAAAGAGTGACGCACCAAAAGCTCCCTTCAGCTTCAAACAATTCAAGGCCTATGGCCCTGCAAACTTCACTGGCGAAGATGGACCCAGCGTAATGTTTCAGTGGTTTGACTCGATCGAGGTCACCTTCAGGCAAAGCGGACGCCCATAGAATCTCCGCACTGTGAATGCTAGTGGAGTCTTCCAGTCCAGGGCGCTGGATTGGTGGACCGCTGAGCGCAACAGGCGCGATAACAATGCAGCTTATGGCCTCTCATGGGAGGAGCTCAGGGAGCATATGATGAAGGAGTTTTGTCCTCCTCACAAAGTCCAGAAGCTGGAGAATGAATTCTGGCACATCAAGTAAGAAGGAGGTGACAACGCTGTCGTCACTGCTCGTTTCAAACAGTTGAGCATTATCTATCCCAGTCAGGTGGACACGCCTGATAAGACCATCAAGAAGTATATTCGCGTTCTTCCCGACTGTGTAGCTGATTTTGTTCAAGCAGCTAGACCTACTACTATCGAGGAAACCTACCAACTCGCAGCTGAGATCAACGACAAACGAGTCTTGGCTGGAGCTTTCAAAACTTCAACCAAGAGTCTCAATCAGGCTACTGCTACTCCCATTACCGACAATGAAGCATCTCAAGGTTCAAAGTCTTCACGCCAAAGCCTCAAGCGAAAGAACAACAACAACAACAAGAACTATGTGACTACCGCCGCAACACCGCTCAACACAGTCCCCGCACCGCCCAATAGCCAGAACCACCAAGTCGCTGTTACCAACGCACCGCCTGCCTAACGTGCGTACACTGGTACTCACCCTCTGTGTCCGACCTGTACCTATCATCCCCTAGCAGGGGTAAACTGTCGTTTCTGTGCTAATTGCAACATCTATGGGCACTTTACTGCACACTGCCGCTCAGGCCCCCACCAGCAAACTCTTCAAGCAGTTCCAGCACCGCAAGCTCAACTTCTTGCTCCTCAGGTCCACCAAGAAGCTCCTGCACCTGCTGTTCATGCATGAGTTTGCTACTCTTGTGGTAACCCGAATCATTTTGCTAATGTCTGCCCACTACGTGTGGTGAAACAAGAACCGCAACAGCAACCAGCACCACAGCAGCAGCAACTAAAGCAGCCTCAGCAGCAGCAGCAGCAACAACAGCCACAACAAGCAGCCCGTGAAAGAACTTTCCATATCAACGTCCGCCAGGCTCAGACCGACAACAATGTTGTCAATGGTACGTTCCTTGTTAACGAAATTTATGCTTCTTGCTTATTTGATACTGGAGCCGATAACTCTTTTATGTCGTTTGAATTCGAAAAGCTTTTAAAACGTAAACCCGCTAATCTCCCAAAGACCTTCGACGTAGAGGTTACCACCGGAAGAACCATCACCGTCAGCTTCGTTCTCTGTGATTGTACTCTCACATTCAACAATCATGTTTTCCCAATTGATCTCATTCCTGTGCAATTTGGTAGTTTCGATGTCATAGTAGGCATGTATTTTCTTCGTGAAAATCATGCCGAAGTCGTTTGTTTCGAAAAGATGATTCATTTCACCCTCTCAAACGGTGATCACTTATGTGTTTATGGCGAAGTATCCTCGAAAGAATTGAAGCTTATGTCGTGTATTCAAGCGAGCAAGTATCTCCCCAAGGAATACTTGGCTTTCTTAGCCCACTTCGTAG
This sequence comes from Helianthus tuberosus, assembly GCA_030545235.1. NCBI lineage: Eukaryota > Viridiplantae > Streptophyta > Magnoliopsida > Asterales > Asteraceae > Helianthus > Helianthus tuberosus. The sequence continues at coordinate 32,378 of JARYGA010060864.1, read as the reverse complement.
TAGCGAAGGAGGAAAAGAAGCCGATGGAAAAGGTACTTGTGGTTCGTGATTTTCCTAATGTCTTCCCTGATGATTTACCCTGTCTACCCCCTGCTCGTGATATCGACTTTCGTATCGACCTTATCCCTGGAGCTAACCCTGTTGCTAAAGCTCCTTATCGCCTCGCACCGTCCGAAATGCATGAACTTTCTAGCCAACTCCAGGAGTTACTTGATAAGGCTTTATACGCCCTAGCACATCTCCTTGGGGTGCACCTGTCCTTTTCGTGAAAAAGAATGATGGATCGTTCCGAATGTGCATCGATTATAGGGAACTCAATAAGCTCACTATCAAGAATCGTTACCCTCTACCCCGAATCGACGATTTATTTGATCAACTGCAAGGCGCTACGTGTTTCTCTAAGATCGATCTATGTTCTGGTTATCATCAGCTGCGTATCCTAGAGCAAGACATTCTGAAAACCGCTTTTCGTACCCGTTATGGCCATTACGAGTTTGTGGTCATGCCTTTTGGTCTCACAAACACACCCGCGATCTTCATGGATTTGATGAACCGTGTGTGTAAACCTTTCCTTGATCGTTTCGTTATTGTGTTTATCAATGACATCCTTATCTACTCGAAGTCGAGCGCCGAACATGCGCAACATCTTCGTTTAGTTCTCGAGCTTCTCCAAGGGAATCGCCTCTACGCCAAGTTCTCCAAGTGTTAATTTTGGCTCGAGGAGGATCAATTCCTTGGTCACATCGTCAACAGCCAAGGAATTCACGTCGACCTCGCGATATAGAAGCAGTAAGAAGCTGGATTACACCGAAGAACCCTTCCAAAATCCGTTCTATTCTCGGATTGGCTGGTTATTAACGTTGATTCATCGCTGCCTTTTCAAAAATCGCTGTACCGCTTACCGCTTTAACTCAGAAGCACAAACCTTTTGCTTGGGGTTCCGAACAGGACGAAGCCTTTTAGACCCTCAAGTATATGCTTTGCAACGCTCCTGTTCTTACACTTCCCTACGGAAACGACGATTTCATTGTTTATTGCGATGCCTCTAACCTAGGTCTTGGTTGTGTTCTTATGCAACGAGACAAGGTTATCATGTATGCGTCTCGACAACTCAAGGTCCACGAGAAGAACTACACCACCCACAATCTCGAACTTGGTGCAGTTGTTTTTGCGTTGAAGATTTGGCGACACTACCTTTATGGTACCAAGTGTACGGTCTTCACCGACCATAAGAGCCTACAACACATCTTGAACCAGAAAGAACTAAACATGCACCAACATAGATGTGTTGAACTTCTCAATGACTACGATTGTGAGATACGCTACGACCCAAGCAAAGCAAATGTCGTGGCCGATGTCCTCAGTCGACGAAGCTATGTGTATAGTGTTCGTGACATCCAGGCCTAAAGCGATCTTGAAGCTCTCATTCGCGACGCGCAACACGCATGCTTCATTGAATATACCTTGAAAGAGGAATTGAAGAAGCGTGGTGCCGAAAACCAGTTGGTAAGCAAATCGAATGGTATTTATTACTATCTCGATCGCATTTGGATTTCTAGTCGCAATAACCTTCAGAAGATATTGCTGACTGAAGCCCACAAATCCCGATATTCCATTCACCCCGGTGCAGACAAAATGTACCAGGACCTCCATTCCAGGTACTGGTGGCTGGGCATGAAAAAAGATATTGCTCTCTATGTTTCGAAATGCCTAACTTGCTCGAAAGTTAAGGCCGAGCACCAACGACCCTCTGGCTTACTCGAACAACCCGAAATCCCGATGTGGAAACGGGAGAGTATCGCCATGGATTTCATTATGAAACTCCCTCGCACTCCTTCTGGTCACGATAGCATTTGGGTTATCGTTGATCGTCTTACGAAATCCGCCCACTTTTTACCAATACGAGAAGACTTCAAGGTAGAACGATTAGCACGATTCTATACCGACGAAGTTATTTGTTGACACGGGATGCCTCGTGACATCATCTCTGACCGTGATGGTCATTTTACCTCGCGTCTCTGGGAGACCTTCCAGTCTGACCTCGGTACGACTCTTAATCTCAGTACTGCATTCCATCCCCAGATCGACGGTTAGACTGAGCGCACTATTCGCACACTTGAAGATATGCTTCGTTCGTGCGTTATAGATTTTGGTGGTAATTGGGATTCGCATTTAGCTTTAGTAGAATTCTCGTACGATAACAGTTATCACGCTAGTATTCAAATGGCACCCTTTGAGGCATTATATGGTAGAAAACGTCGATCTCCTATTGTATGGCACGAGATCAGAGATGCACAGATCACCGATCCTGAGTTGATACAAGAAATGACAGACAAGGTCCACCAAATATAAGACAATCTCTTGAAAGCTCGGAGTCGTCAAAAGAGTTATGCTGATAAACGCCGCAAGCCCCTTGAGTTTGAAGTTGGGGATCACGTACTCCTAAAGGTTTCACCTTGGAAGGGGGTGATCCGATTCGGCAAGAAAGGAAAGCTAGTGCCACGATACGTGGATCCTTTTAAGATTCTGGAAAGAATTGGCAAAGTGGCCTATCGACTCGAATTACCGGTGGAACTCAGCAACGTACATCCGACTTTCCAGGTCTCAAACCTCAAGAAGTGCATACCTAAAGTAAACGATACCATGCACTTTATGGAAAAACCGGTAGAAATCATGGATCGAGAGACCAAGAAACTTCGACGCTCACGCATTCTCATAGTGAAGGTTCGCTGGGAAGGCAAACGTGGCGCCGAGTTCACTTGGGAACTCGAAAGTGATATGAAAGCTAAATATCCGCAGCTCTTTGTTAAGCCTGCTCCTTAATTTCGGAACGAAATTTCCTAAAGTAGGGGTGGCTGTAACAACCCGACTTTTCGGATCATTACCTGTTTGCTTTCACTTCAATTTGTAATCGTCCTGTATTTCGTGATTCGATATAAACAAAGGGTTATGTTAAACTAAATACATTTTCATCACACCGCACCGCTATACGTTTAAACTCTTTATATTCGCAACGCTTGCGCAACACGAATTACAAAGAATTATGCTATTTAAATTGTCGTGTTTGTTTGTTTGGTTACCATACGCCTCCGCATACGCTTATCATGACTATCACGTTCAATCGCAAACGCTGCTATTAGTAGTAGTAATGTTATGATGTGTGTTTTATATGCTTTGCTCTATGTGTTTATTATGTGTATTGATTACTCGCAAACGCTATCGCAACGCAAACTCAACGCTACTCGCACAACTCGATTTATCACTCTAAAACACAATGCGGCCCGAAACTTAGGGTTATACAAAAATAATTAAGGTACCAATACTATCTAATGCAACAAAACGCATTAAACGAGCATCCTACACGTGAAACGATGAATTCGTTGCACAAAACAACACCTTTGTTCGAAGCAAGGCAGCTTCGTAGCCAGTTCGAACCAAGGGCTGTTGTGCGAACCCAGCTCCCCAATAAATACCCAAGCCTCTCCTCATTCATTCTCACTTGCTGATTTCATACCGAAACTCTGCCGAATTGCTGTCCGACAATTTTCAAGTAAGACTTAATAGTTTTCTTAAATTATACAACATTTTCCACTTCGATTTCCACAAGAATCACTTGATTTTAATCTAAAACTCTTATCATTTCACTTGAAACTTCAACTTTTTCATTTAAGCTCTTCTTTTCTCAATAAATTCCTGTTTTAAACAAAAATCTTCTTCTTTTTTTTCTAAACTCAGTCCTGTTCAAGCAAATCTTCATCTTTTTCATCAATATCTTTTTCATCAATATCTTTTTATTTCACCTCTAATCTACACTTAATCGGGTGTATTGGGCCTCGCTACGGCTCCCCAAGTTAGAAATCAGCTGATTTCAGACTCACCAAGTGTTGGATCTGGGTGAAAACTCTTTAAAACCTTTTAAACTCGATTTTTACACCAAACCGGACAAAAAAGGACATTTTTTTCGTTCAATGAATAGTGAGACGAAGTAATGTCAGAACCGTCTCGAATTAGACTCGGAAACACATCTGATTCAGGTGAAAACACAGCACCGAATGCCAAAAATAGCCACGTTTGTGAACTGGACTGTTCTGTGCGAAGCCAGCTTCATACGAAGGCATATGGCCTCGTACGAAGGCCCTGGTTTTACACAACACAGCCCAATTCCCATTCGTGACTCAATCAAAGTCCTCTCCGACTCTAAGCTCAATCAATAGCTTAAAGTTGGAGGGATGAACACGCGATTTTCTGAAGACGACGTGAAGACACTCGATTTTGGACAATGGAAGCAGCACATGTACGAAGACCCACCTTCGTACGAAGGCACCAGCTTCGCACGAAGCTTTTGTTTCCCACCGACACTCTGATTTTTGACCGTTTCAGCACTTTGGAGGACTTATGCTTCTGTTCCCATACGCAGGCTGATCCGGCGCACCCTTTAATCCACTGAGGATCGTGTTTCTTGATTAGTACACGTTCTGTGAGTATACTCGAACCCATTTTCGTTTAATGCACTTTTGGGTGTTACATATGTTCTATATCAAAACACAACACACAACGCAAAAACTTTCATACGCTAACCGCTCCCGCATGCCATACATGATTTGTTGAATGCTTGTCACTATGCTATACAGTGTTACACTAGACCACCTTTAGCAACGATAGCACTATAGTTTGGACTCAGCACCTGTTGTGAACAGGGGTTACTAAGGATCACATTACTTTACTTCACGTGTTTGCTTCGGTGAACATGTGTCGCGCATACTCTACATCGCAGTCACGTGGTTAGGTGGTATCGTTGTTGATAGTTACATGCTTCGCCTGTTACGTGTTACATGCTGGTTATGCGTAAACACTTTTATACTATTATCTATGCAAACTTGTGTACGCACCTTTGCTGTATGTATTGACTTTTATTTTAACGTATGTGACAGGTTGATGGTCTATTCGCTGCAATGGGTTAGGAAGTATAGAAACCCACGAATAAAAATCTAGGTTGTCAGACTTGTTTTGTTTATGAGAACTCGCTATCTGTAATAACTGTTTGTTGAATATTTGTTCGTTAGTATGGGATGATGAACTTTTAAAAATATTGGAAATGGATAGTTGTTATGGATTCTCTTGAGCAATCTCGTTCGCCTAGTGCCGCGCCCCGATGATTCCGCCATCGGTTGGGGTGTGACAAGAGAGAGTTAAGAGATGAGAAAATTAAAAGATTCTAATTAAACATGTTTGGCTAATGTCAATCTTACCCTTTTAATCTAAAAAACGATCAAGGGCCAAGATTAGTTCACTCAGTTCACTTTCAAGAAGTTGTTCACTCTTGAACCTAATCCTATATTTGTATATATATATATATATATACGAACAAAGCTTCACGTAATCGGTCAATAGGTGAACTAATAATGCCAATTTCCCCAAAAGTGAAAATATATAATCGTTAGTCGGTCGGGTAGAGCTCGGTTTCAAGATAAAGTGATATTTATAAGAAAGTATAATAAAGTTCACATCGTTAATAATTTACCAAGTCTTGTGTTGACTAGTTGACCGGTTGACCCGTTGACTTGTGTTGATCGTGTTTGACTGAGTTGACCGGGTTTGACCCGAATGCCAAAACTGAACCGAAGCTACTCTTAACCGCTGTTGACCCGGACCCGAACCGTATCTGAGTTGACTAAAGTTGACCCGTGCTAAATCTGACCCGAACCAAGACACGAGCCACAAATCTGACCCGAGACATAACCCAACGCATTCAATCGTTTCCTTCTAACCCAAACCCACTGATGTGACTCCGAACCAAAACAACTCAAAACCAAATATCGCCATAACCACCTCCACTATAGCCGCCGTCAGCCGGCCACAACGCGGCGGGCCGCGGCTGTTTCTGTTGCCGTCGTGGTCATCACCACCACTACGTTCATGCACCACCATCACCTGGGACAACCACCCCAGCCTCCTCCACGACCGTCATGCTAGAACCACCACACCACCACTACAACCTGAAACGACAACCAAACGGCCGGGGAGATGGGAATCTAAAAGGATCTGAGAAGAAAGAGACTAGAACTTACCGGAGAGGGATTTTGAACCGCGGCTGCCGTGCTTGGAGGGTGCGCCTTAGGGGGGTCCGCCGCTGAATCGACGTTAAAATCCATCACCGCCGGTCACCACCGGCTCCGCCGTGCTCTGGTCGGAGCTCCAGCCACCGGAAATGAGAGGGAGAGAGGGTGTGCGGCTGGGTTGATAGGGGAGAATGAGGGGGTGAAGGGTTAACAGGGCCTTTTATACTTAGGGTTTTGGTGGGTTGGGCCCAAAAGCCCATTTCTAGTGTTTTGAGCGGCCCAATCGCGTCTACATGGCCCACTTTCGTACCCGTACTTCGTGTAATGTCATAGAATATAATTTTAGAATCATAAATATGTAAAATAGTGTCGGTAGTCGACGTTTGATGCGTTCGTTCGTCGTTTGCGTTAAAATTGCGTAAAATGCTTCGGTTGTTGTTTCTAATCTGATTTTCGATCCCCTTTCGGCTGCGAATATTAAAATTCGATTTCGAAGATAAAGATATCATAAATTTTCAGTTTTGAAGGCAATACACGTGTCTGATGCTTCCATTGCGTTGTCGCTGGGTTCCTTCAGTCGCGTTTTCCGTTCACGTAAGCTTTTTGTGACATTCGAAAGCGTGATAATTCCGCAAAACCGAATTCATATGTTTAAACTATACGTATAAAATTCGTATTTGTTGGAGTTGTCATTATTTTGTCCGGTGTTAGTTCGTTGCCGCTTATCGTTCAGCAGTTTTCCCACAAATCACCATTCGCGTACCGTAAAGTCTGATAGACGTTCCTAGGCATTCCAAAGGCCTGATTAGGTTAATTTACGTCTTAAACACTATTTATTATTGTCTTAATGTTTGTTATTTGCGTATTTATAACCCGGAAATTAATGGTTGTCACAATGTTTTCGCTTTTAGCCACATCATTAAAAACGTAGTGTGACAGTTAGTAAAATTTGGTCACACCTTTTAACTGTGGCTAGTAATTGCCATATTTTTAATTAAAAGTATGGCTAAAAGTTTCGAAATGATGTGTTTTGTTCACATAAATAAAAAAATCAAACAAATATCGTGGCCCTAGGTCACATTTGGCCACTCTTTTCTAGTTGTCGCTAATAATTGTCACATATCTTTCTAAAATGCGGCTAAAGGTAATTGACTGCTATACAATAGTCACATTAATAATAAAATATGTGGTTAATGGTGTTTTAAAATTTTATAAATGACCTTTAGGCACACATTTAATCAAATATAAGGCAGGCCGGTTTGGAGAAATATGTGGCCGTAGGCATTTTCACGTAGTGTTAGATACAGATCGAACAAATTCAAATTATTTAGAAATATCTAGAATTAGTAATTAATTAAAATAGCAACACACACTCATTAATTCTATACCATCTAAATATCTATTGTGGGGAATGAACCTTAACCACCAGTTGAAAGGAGAATTCACTAATATTACTAGTTCAAAGACCTTGTGCAATCTCTTTGAATTATTAATAGGATAATAGGATAATGCCAAATTATTGTTCAATACATGACAACAATAATTGAATTCTATATTCCACATTTTAGGCATCCACATGACCATATTTATGGAAAGCAATAGATCGATAAATTTTTTTTTTCTTTGAAGGTAGCATGCAAATGCCATAAAATGTATAGATAAAGCTAAATCTCTAAGACAAAGCTAAGTCACTTTGTACCCTTAACTTTAATCGTAACCCTTCATGCGATCCTATCCTTGTTCATAGGCCTATAAGGAATCAAACGTTTATGAACTGTTCGATAAGAATTCTGTTTATGTTCGTATATTTATTACTATGGTAAAACCTCGTGTATTACACGGGTTTCATAAATTTATGTTATATTTATATACTAAGTAATAATAAAAGAACCAATGGGGTGGCGGTCCATTGCCAAAGAAAAATCTTTTAAACACCTTAGAAGAGGGAGGTATTGGATTCAAGTCACACATACGTCATGTAATAAAAAAGTTGCCGTTCAAAAAAAAAGTAATAATAAAAGAAGTTGTATCTTAAAAAAACGATATGTGTATTTGAGCGGGTTAAATAAATATAATCTGATCGGTTAACACATACAATCGTCAAGATATGTATTTAAAAAATGAACTTTGATATGTTATTTACTTATTATAAAATTTTATTTTGTTTTTATATCATTTATTATTATGTTAGAAACATATGTGTTACACGGAGGTGAACCAATGATATATAAGGTGTTTACTACTAACCGGAAAAAATGAAAGTAATAGTTGAGAAAGGATATTAAATAAATAAGAGAAATCTAATTTAAATAAGAATACAAATTTATGTAATTTATCCTAATTATGATTTTACATAGAAAATTAAAAAAACATCATCCTTCTTCTACGGCCAAACCCAAATAATATATCATTATTAATTCAAAGTTAAAAACAAATCTTATTTCTTGTAGAAATTATATCGTTTTATTATTAATTAGTAGTAGGAAGAAATTGAAAAATAAATCTAATTTAAATAAAAATACAAATTTACGTAGTTTATCCTAATTATGGTTTTACAAAGAAATTTAAAAAATAAAAACTTCATCTATCTTCTACGGGCAAATACAAATGATTTATTGTTATTATTATTAATTCAAAGTTGAAAACAAATCTTTATTTTTATCGAAATCGTATTGTTTAATATCATTATTATCAATTAATGTAGGTCCCTCTCGAGGATGAGATAAAACCTTATCCTTGTTATATCAAACACACTAGCGAGTGCGGAATCCAAGCTAGCATGCAACCGAGACTTTATACGAGAATAAGCACAAACACAACACACAACATTCAACGATTAACACCACTTGTATTAATGCGTATGAAAGGTTCGGTTACAAGTTCAATGTTCACAGATGTATTCTGCAAACCCTCAAAGTTCTCTCGTGTGTGTGCTCTCAACTCTCTTGCTTATGTCTAACTGTCTCACAACACACTACATGGGTATATATACCCGACACAGATTGTCTAGTCGAAGGATCAGACAGAGTGATCGAAAGATCATCTGTCGACCAGAAAACCCATCGAAAGATCACATACACCACGAAGGATGATATCCTTCGTGGTCTATCCTTCGTGGTTATCTTTCGAGCTCATCATCGAAGGATATAAAACAATCCTTCGATGACACATCCTTCGACACAACCAGCTTACACATTTTTCTAACTGTTTGGTCAAGTCAAACCAGGAGGATGGTTGACTTGGTCAAACTTACATCAACCTTACATTAAAGACATCGTTTTGTATCATGACGAAATACAGACAAAGTACAGACACAAGTGCACCAACAAACTCCCCCTTGGCTGTAGCTTTGTCTCGATCTTCGTGTCTTCAAGTCTTCAAGGCCGAGTCGAACCGAGCCGAGTCGCGTCCACACAAAGTGTATCAACAAACTCCCCCTTGGACGCTACTCGTGATGGTTCGTCTTCTGTCACATTCATGTCGGAGGATCTTCAAAGTCTTCACGCGTCGTAAGTAGAAAGTGTATCAACAAACTCCCCATTTAACTTAGGCAGTGTGTCAATAAACTCCCCCTTAGATTGAACTCTCCATTGAGTCATGCTCGTGAATCTTTTGACTTGTCAATTCTTCAGATCCTTGTGGTGTTGATGAAGGGACAGCGGCAACTCGATCATTTTATCCTTTGAGTGCCTCCACTTCGTATCTTCATTCCAAAGCTTTTCATCGAACATGTTCTCCTCGCCTTTAGCATCTGCACATGCAAGAAAGCTAAACGCATAATGAGAACAACCGCTTGGAATATAGTTAACATTTAAACTAACGACACATATGAGATCAAATCTCAATCAAACACCAACCGACAGCAGTTTGAAAGTTTAGAAAAATATTCATTTTAATCCTTTAACTTTCAAAACTCGTTAACTTCGACTGTTTATGAAGATGCAATTGTTTTCCAGCTTACGATCAGGATTTTGGATAGGATAGACTCGAGTTCCAACATCGGTCAATCAAAAATAATCTAGAAGAAAAATCTTTTTGGATTTTATAAAGTTTAAATTAAAACACACCTAAAATCTTTTTGAAATTTTCATTTTTCAAATGTAAAGACGGAAAGCAATAAATAAATATATACAAAGATGCATAAACAGGAAACATTAAATAAATATTTACAGACATTCTTTTTGCGAGTTTCGAGGGTAAGAGAATCATATCAGTGTACGGTCATGCCAAAACGCTCTTGTTTTTCAATTAGATAACATTAAGATAAGCATCCTATAACAATTATCGGTATTATTGTCCACATAAGCTCAACTTATCATTTGTAATCATGGCGAGGGGATACGTTAAGGTATAATTTATACTTACCGACCGGTGTTCATCCACATCACGACACATTCCCGTATCAAGGTATGCACGAGGATTCATCTTACCGGTGAGTATACCGATTATCATCTGTTTGACCGTATAAGATGTGAGATTCTCACTTATTTTGATTGAAAACAAGCCCTATGTGATAGAATCACTTATTTATGAGGAACTTGATTTTCGATGCATGAGGGCACAGGAGCAAGTCCGTGAACAGGTCAGTACTTTCGTACAGCAGAGAGACGAACTTGACTCCCGGAAAGAATTTGTGATATATTATCACTTATTTGTTTGGACATGTGATTGTTGATCACTTATTGAGGTCGTATGCAATATGTACACGTATGTATGGTATCATGGAAGATCTAGACTTGCGTCCCCGTTATTTTTCGGTAAAAGATACAACCATGATACCCAGATGATAAGCAGCATAAAGACCGAATATCTCAGAACCTCGGCAATCTCTCAAACGAAATTTCGGTACTAAGACCATATGCCAATGAATGGTTCCCACCTGATCTTCAGTCGATTAAGTTTATATCACCCTGCACACTTTAAAATGATTGTGAGCCTACCGATACATCTTATATAGAGCTTCTTATCGTTTTTCATTTTAGGTTTAAAGAGGCTTAGACAGACCACTGATGTACTATCATTTTCTCTTTTGCTCGCCAGGAAACTCATTTTTGCTTTTCTATTGTTTTTGTGTTTTTTTTTTGAAATTTTTCAATGTTTTTGGATTTTTCAAAGTTTGAATTTACTCCCCCTAAAATCAATAAACTAAGACAAATTTAAACACAAAGGTATTTACAAAAATGATTTTCCGATGTCGGTTAACTCATGTTTTACCTCAATGCCGTTTACCAAAATTAAATTGTAATCAGAAATGATTTAGCGAATTTTGGAAAAATCAGTTGGCATGTCGGTAAGCGGTGCGGACCATGACAACATTGTCTGGCCAAAGAGTGCTGAACGAGATAATAATTCACAAAGCAGCTTAAATATCGACAAGTATAGGAGAGATTAGAAATTTAAAACCGTATCCTGCAACTGCTTCGTGCATTGCCAGGAATCTGAGTGCTCTCCCTAACTGGATATCCACCCGGTGTGGACTTCAAAGTCGATTTTGTAGCTACTGAGCAGTCTCTTGACAGCAACAAGATCATAAACCTTTTGGTCCGGCTGGTCTTCCACATTGCACCAGCGAAGGTTTTTGTCTTTCTCTTGTGAAGTAGTGTGCGGTTGTTCAACCCATGCCAAGGCATCCGCACACCCGGTTGGTTTGTTCAACAAACACATTTTCTTCAATCACACCACGAAGAAATGTACACTGCACGTTCATCTTGTAGATTGTTGAACTTCAGACGTGCTGCAGGTGCGTACATTTTGATTTGAATCTATCCCGGGGACCCGATCAAAGCCTTGAACATTCACATTTTGAAATGATTTTCATTTTTGTCGAAGCTTTTCAATCTCTTTCAACAGACATTTCTGTTTCCCTTTACTTTCTCTCCATCAAAGGCAGCAATTTCTTCTGTTGCCTATTTTGTGCAAGGATGCTCCACTATCAACAATCTTACGACTATCGAAAGTTCCTCCTGGAATATCCTACACACTCACTCAAAAGTTAGTTGGAGAGAGGGACCCAAGCCTTTGTGGACTTGGGTCGTCCTTGATCATCAAGAAAAGTGATTTCAATCACTTGATGATTAGGAAAAAGAACCTGTGGTGCTCCCCCTGACTGAATTACCTGTTTTTGTTTCCAAGCTGTTTGTCCTTTACCAGTATTTGTATTAATTGTTTTAGCATTTACTGGTTTTACAGTTTTAGGTTTTGCTTGAACAGGTTTTTCTTCTTTGACCTCTGATTTTAAGGCCTTTTCAATTACCTTTTGATTCTTTTGTTTTAACTTCTTTTCCCTTTCTTTCAAGACACGTGGGTCTTGTTTCGGGGAAAATGATCGTTTTTGGTAATTGTTTTCTTGGGGAGCACTTGTTTTTGCCTTCAACTTTTGCAGGTATGGGCAGTATCTTACAATATGCCCAATTGTGCCACACTCAAAACACATTCTCCGCTCTACAAACCTCGGAGAAACATGTTGATGATCAGACGGAGAACCAGACAATGAACTTTGTGATCTAGACGTGCTTGGACCTAAATCACCTCCGTTGGTGTGTTGGGTGTAGTTATTCTGATCATTTCGTTTTAAAATTCTAACTTGTTTTACAAAATCAATGTTAGATTTATCCTGAAATGTTTCAAGTTTATCTGAACCCGTGGATCCAACAAAGTTCACTTTCGGTTCTCTTTTCTTGACAGGAGCTCTTTTGTTTTGCACCCATTGTTGTTGAACCTTAGGTGCTTGAACATTCTTGTTCTGAGTCTTCTTTCCCTGTACCTTACCTTTTCCGGAATTGACTTGTTGTTTTCGCTCAACTTGTAGTTTTTGGTTTCCGTATTGTTTTCTAATTTGTTCACACGGAATTGGATCACATTGAGTGACGGTAACTTTGCCACTTTTGTTCCCCAAAAACTTATCAGTGTATCCTTCAAAAATTTGCTCAATTAAATCTTGATTTACATTTTTAATTGGAAAATCTTTGTTAGAGTAGATTTTGCTATCTCCTTTGAGCGTGTACAACAAGTTACTCCCTTCAAAACTTGATACAATCGACTCCATTTCTTTTGACATTTCAGTCTTACTCAATTTCACTGGTGGATCACACAGGATGTGATTCTCGATTGGAATATCTGTTGTAACCGAGTTAGACTGTTGGTTCACAATTTCATCAGATTCATCATCCGAAGAATCAGTATCCTCAACAACGGGAGGACTCTGTTCCTTAACACACGATGAATCTGTCACACTTTTCTCAGATTCTGATTGACCGGAGGATGATGTACCAGTTGTGAACCCGAGGCCTGCTGCAAAGTCATCTAGACCGAGTGGCAGAGTAGGTTCAAAACGGGGCATATCCTCATCATCAGGCAATTTGGAGTAATTGTGATTCATTGGGGGAGTACATGATTTGAATCCCATACACTTCTTATCCCCCTTTTTCTTTTGAACATCAATAATGTGATCCAATACATAGCGGGAATTGGAATAACTTTCCAATTTCTGCTTGATTGTTTCACATTCACATCGAGCGGTTGCCAACTCTACCATCTGCTTTTCAATTGTGTCTATAAGATCATTGTTAGCATGTTGTTTTCGCAAAACAGCTTTTTGTAATTCTGAAACATCATGTCTTAATGACGCAATTGTTGTTTTAAATTCCTTTTCATTTCTGGTTAAAAACACGTTAGATTCAGTTGCTTTAGCAAGATCTACAATCAATTGTTGATTGTGTTTGTGTGTGACTTCAAACTGACTTTCCTTTTCTGCATATTTAACATTTAAACTATCACACTTTTCACAGCTAACTACAGTGGGTTCATCGACACATACCTGACCTGATGAACTGTCGACATTAGCCATAAAGGCTGAATGGAGAGAAGACGAAAAGTAAGCAGCTTGATCCATCAAATTAGATCTTCTTTCAGTTCCTGCTGCAGCTTCTTCCAAAAGCTCATCAATATTTGCATCGATTGACGCACTTGATGTCTCATCCACATGATCATTTCCTGAAGTGGAGGATTCTTCATCTGAGCTTCCACTATAACCAGAACTGTCTTCATCTTCAGAAGATGCAACACCATTGGTGGAAGATTCTCCACCACTGGCGTGCTTTAAATCCTTTACGACTTCAGCAAAACATGTTGTTCCACCATTTCCTCCTTCTCCAAGCTGAAGCGACCAATCACAACCCTCATCTATTTGAACCACCAGCCCCCGGTTGGCATTTGATGACCCTGCTTGGCCTTGGTTGTTGACAGGTATCAACGTACGAACATTGTTCCCGTTCTGGTTCTGCTGGTTGCCTTGATTTCTGAACGGATTTTGATTTCCATGCTGAGCTGGTCTTGTGCATTCCCTTTAGAAATGACCCCGTTCGCCACAGTTAAAGCACTTGACAGCTTTCTTGTCGAACCCATACTTGGTGTCTTTCTTGTTTTCCAAGTTGGTTCTCCCCGTCCTTTCCATAAACTCCTTTGCTCTTTGAATTGCACTAGCAAGAGCCCATTTGATATCCATCATTTCAAACTCTTCTTTATCCACTTGCTGATAATCTTCATTGGTTAGATTGATATTCCCAATCTGACCTGCGATCAATCCACTATAAGCACTAACCAAGGTATTCAACATCTCCATATGCTCCTTGGCTACTTCGACACTGACTTTGGAAAAGTTGGAAGTGTCTAATCTGACTGTGTTAGGATTGGAAGTGGCTTGAAAGTTTGAAGAGCTTCCATAAAACCCTTGCTGTTGTGGTTGTTGCTGCTGAGCTGTCGGTTGCACATTCGGTCCTGAATACATCATCGTGTATGCTGAAGGATCAAACTGATCTGTTGTCGAAGGTCCGGTGCTTGAGATGAAAGCTGTTTGAAGCTTCGCGTGTTGAGAAGCTGGTTTTTCTCCACTGATACCTCCTGCAATCCCAAAGTACATTTCTGGATTTTGAGGAGTTTGTGTTCTTTTTGCCTTCAGCTTTTCTTCTACATCCTTATTCTCCAATCTTTGAATTAATTCATAAACGGTGATTGTTTCTAAAACACCATTTTCTTTGAGAATTTCAAGATAACTGCTCCACTTTGCTGGTAAGCTATCAGCGAATCTCTTCACCAATTCTTGTGGAGTGGCAGTGACTTTAAAAGCAAACATCTCGCTCAACAAGTGATGGAACCTTGTAGATAAGTCTGCCAAAGTCTCATTCTCCAAACACGTGAATCCTTCAAACTCTTTCTTCAGTAATTCTTGCTTGATCTTTCTAGATTGAGCATTTCCTTCACACCGTAACGTGAGCATATCCCACAAGCTTTTAGTAGTCGTGCAGTAAACAAACTGGTGGTAAATGTCTTTATGGAGAGCTTGTGTGAGAATCATGAATGCCTTCTTTTCTAACTCAAACTTCTTTTTATCTTCTTCAGACAAAGTGCTGTAAGTTTGTGGATTAGATCCTGCAACTTCCAACTCATTTTCAAAAGCTGTGAAGAAGCACATCCATAGATCTTGACCTTGTCCCTGAACATAAGTTCTCAGCCTTTCTTTCCACCATCCCCAATCATTGATGTGATTTAACTTTGGCGGTTTTGTGCTTGTACCAGTTTCACTGTCGTTCTGCATCATAGATTGAATGCTGTTGCTTTGATTTGTGACCAAAGCCCATTGATTTGCAGTTATCATTGCAGCTTGAGGTGGGGCAATAGCTCGCATCCATGCAGTTTTGTCGAAATCTGACGTAGATTGCGTAGATTGCATAGCTGATGATTGTGGAGTCGAAGTTATTTGAGTCCACGCGGTTGGATCCCACTGACCGTTTGTTCCCATTTTATGAAAATTAATATATTAAGTGAAAATTGATTTAAAAATTGAAAAATAAGTTTTCTCCTTATTTAAAAAATTAATTTTCACAAACTATGTTAAAATCTCGAAGGATAACAACCAGCCGAAGGATCAAGAATCGAAAGACCTGAAAAGCACAACCTGTTAAATTTAAACAGACAAGGATCGAAAGATCAACACCTGTTCGAAAGATCAACAGTGTTCGAAAGATCACTGTTGAGTTTCGAACAAAGATTTCGAAAGATTCTCCAACCGAAGGATCCTTATCTTTCGAAAAAGAACTATAGACCGAAAGATGTATGCTTCGAAAAGATTCCTTGGATCGAAAGATGATGATCTATCGAACCTCCACTGATCGAAAGATGGTCTTTCGACTTCGAAGGATATCCTTCGATCGGTTCTGACACAGTTGACAAAGGATGACAGATTGGTGAAAAGTTGACGGGTTGGTGAGAACTTTCGGCAGAAAGTATGTTCAGACCATATCTTCTGAACATGCAGGTTTCACCTAACAGGTAATGTCCAATATTTTAATCAAAATACAACTTCCAACACAAACAAACACTTTGTAATTTAAAAATTTTAAGATCAAAAGTGTAATTTATCAAGAACACTATGAAGACTTCAAGAACACTTATAAATTTTCGGTGAAATTTAAACTTCCAAACACAAGATTTTGCTAAAATGTTTAATGAAAACCAAAAACTAACATGAGAACATGATGAACAACAAGGTTTTCAACAAAACACCAAGCAAAAACAGCCCGGTTTTCCAGAAAATATAAACTTCAAACACCCGGAAAACACCCGAAAACACTCGGTCTTAACAAGGAGAAGAGCCAAAGCTCTGATACCACTTGTAGGTCCCTCTCGAGGATGAGATAAAACCTTATCCTTGTTATATCAAACACACTAGCGAGTGCGGAATCCAAGCTAGCATGCAACCGAGACTTTATACGAGAATAAGCACAAACACAACACACAACATTCAACGATTAACACCACTTGTATTAATGCGTATGAAAGGTTCGGTTACAAGTTCAATGTTCACAGATGTATTCTGCAAACCCTCAAAGTTCTCTCGTGTGTGTGCTCTCAACTCTCTTGCTTATGTCTAACTGTCTCACAACACACTACATGGGTATATATACCCGACACAGATTGTCTAGTCGAAGGATCAGACAGAGTGATCGAAAGATCATCTGTCGACCAGAAAACCCATCGAAAGATCACATACACCACGAAGGATGATATCCTTCGTGGTCTATCCTTCGTGGTCTATCCTTCGTGGTTATCTTTCGAGCTCATCATCGAAGGATATAAAACAATCCTTCGATGACACATCCTTCGACACAACCAGCTTACACATTTTTCTAACTGTTTGGTCAAGTCAAACCAGGAGGATGGTTGACTTGGTCAAACTTACATCAACCTTACATTAAAGACATCGTTTTGTATCATGACGAAATACAGACAAAGTACAGACACAAGTGCACCAACAAACTCCCCCTTGGCTGTAGCTTTGTCTCGATCTTCGTGTCTTCAAGTCTTCAAGGCCGAGTCGAACCGAGCCGAGTCGCGTCCACACAAAGTGTATCAACAATTAACATGTGAGAAAAAAAAAAATAACGTGAGAAGACACCAGAAAGTGACACGTGTTTGAAAAAAAATTTTATAGAGAGATTAGAAAATTGAAAACAACTACTAAGCGAACGACTTGTGGTATATATACGATTTCTTTACTGACCTCCACGGACTATGCAAAGCATCATATTAGTAATTTACTTATTATTTGAAAGAGTTTAATATTATGTGTTCTTTCTAATCGTCTCATTCATTTTTTGAAGTTTCTACTGTAAAAGACATTGGATAACTAACAAAAATGGTAAGATATAATATTTAGACATCTATTTTGTTTTTGTGAAATCGTAATAAACAATTTATTGAGTGTTTGACAAGTTTAGTTATTAGTATTACATAATTTGAAGTTTCTAGCATAAAAGACATTGGATAACTAGTTAGATAACTAGATAGTAGTTACAACAAAAATGGTAAGCTATAATATTTAGACATCTACTTTATTTTGTGAAATCGTAATAAACAATTTATTGAGTATTTGACAAGTTTAGTTATTACATAAGTAAGAAATAATACGGTATTTATGTGAAAATAAATAGTTCACTTTACAGTTTACACATGATCACCATCAGTTTCCTCAGCAGCTTCTTGTAGTTCCAATGCAAACTCTAGTCCCCAAACCACCTCTTCCATTGCAGGTCGCTCGCTCCCTATCTCATGCAAGCAACTACTCGCCACCTCTCCGAACTTCCTCAAACACCGAGGAGCGATCTCACCGCTTAGATTTGGATCAATGATTTCTTCTAAGGTTCCCTTTCGATGGCAACTCTTGCCCCATTCTGCCAAATTCACTTGCTCGTCTCTCACTCGTTGAACGATAGCAGGTCTTGCACATAACACCTCTAAAAGAACCACTCCAAATGAGTACACATCAGACTTCTCTGTCAGTTGTTTGGTCCGGCAATATTGAGGATCGATGTACCCAAAACTTCCCTTCACCAGCGTGCTAACATGTGTTTTTGATGGATCTTTTGAACCGAGCTTTGACAAACCGAAATCAGACACCTTAGCAACCCAATTCTCATCCAGTAAGATATTTGTGGACTTGACATCCCGATGAATTATCGCACGCTTTTCCATAGAGTGGAGATAATTCAAGCCTTTGGCTGCGCCAATGCAAATATCAAGACGTCTTTTCCATGGCAGAGGTGGATTGCTCGTCTTGTAGAGATGTTCTCTTAGAGTCCCGTGGGCCATGTAATCATAGACAAGGATCATCTCTCCATCATCTTCACAGTATCCGATCATGGATACTAGATTGACATGACGTAGTTTAGACAATAGCGCTATTTCTGTTAGAAATTCATGAAAACCCTGGCTGGATGATGGGTTGAGGCGTTTGATTGCTACGACTGTTGTAGCGTTGTCCATGTACCCTTTGTACACCTTACCGAAACCTCCACTACCAATGCTACAATTGTCATTGAATTCATCTGTAGCCATTTTGACTTCTTGTAGTGTAAAACGACGGCAACGATCTGATGGCAGTGTTGTATCACTAGAAGTTTGACCCCATGATGACTTATTGGTTGTGGTGCTATGGTGTTTTACTCGCCTTTGTCGTCGAAATACTATAAGAATTAAAATAGACAGTAGCAAGACAAAACATCCTCCAACAACTCCAAAAACTGTGGAAAATGGTGGATTCTTCTTCTCCCCTTTTGTGGCCGACAAAACGCTTGGCTGTAGGTGATCAGGACTAAGTTCCGGGTTTGGGCTTGAAAGATTACCGTTTACACTCAGCTTGAATGCTTCCAAACCATTCAAATAAGCATCATGACATAGGTCAGAGTTGGGGTCAGGATGCATTGCAAGCCACAAATCTTGCTTGCTTCGGTGGCCACCATTACTGTTGACAAATACAATGTAATCCTTGAATACAGGATACCCGCTACCATGAGTCCAGTGGATTACATCAGCCTCCTGCTTAACTGTTTGATTGTTGATAAAAATTCTAAAAAGCACATCACCTTCCTTTGTGTATTCTTGTATGATGTTGCAAAAATGGAGTCGGAGCATGTAATAAAACCCAGAATCAACAGGAAGTCTCCAAGTCAGATTGTACTTGTCAGACTGATTCCCCATACTCCTCTGGCTTTGATAAACTGGCTCAGGTGCGGTATAATTGGGTGTGTCCATGGTATACATTATCGGACTACGATAAGTAGGAGTTAACCCAATTGCAGCTCCATATATATACTTATTATCTTGATCCCATGACCTGTACATACCAGTATCGTTGTTACCAGTTATCTGTCCCCCACCTACGTTAAGCCTGTAAACATTCTCAAGCGCCGTGTCCATATTAATAACGGGTCCTGTATACTCATTAACGTATGTTGGCGTCTTGGCATTAAAATACAAATTTTCAGGCATTGAAACAATTTCAATACCATTGATGAAGGCGTATGCGTTGGGTGAGGGTGTAAAAGTAACATTTAAGATTTGTGTATCTTTTACATAGATGAGGAATTCTTTGACAACATGAGGAACCTGGGGACCGCTCATTCCAGCGCCAGATTGAGCCTTTGCCATAAAGGAGGCAGCCAGGAAAGCGCTGAAGTTGGTTAAAAGAGAGTATCCGTTGGATGATACGGAGAAGAAAGATTGTTCGGTGTGGAGACCGGAATAAGTGGCAGGATAGAAATGTAAGCGTAGGAATTTGGGGCCTTGGGAGGAGACAGGAAAAGTGTAGGTAAATGAACAAGTGTTAAAAATTCGAGCAGTGGAATAAGGGATTTGGGGGACAGAAGGATCAAGGTTGTCGGGGTGGGATGAGAAGGAGGTGGTGGTGATGTTGGAAGGCACGAATTTGGAATGTTGGTCACCGTCCCAATATCTCTGGTCAGAATTTGAATATGTAGCTGCGGATGAACCGCAGCTGAGGAAGAAGTGATCAGTGGGTGTGTATGCTTGTGAGCTGGTGGTAGAGAAGAGGAGCACAAAAAAGAATGGTAAACAGAAGGCTAACATGTTTGTTGAATAGTTTGATTGATTGAATCCTAGAAGAGTATCGATTATACTAGTAACTCATTGCTTATTTAAGACTTAAGAGTAGACTTGGAAAGTTATTCAAGGTCTTCCTCTTTCGGGAAAAAGACGTGATATTCTACATACGTTGTGCAGTGGAAATGTACCAAAATAAATTGACATGCATCAATTGATGTGCACACGAGAAAAGCCATTTTAATTTATCAATAATTCATAGAGAGGATAATCAAATGTATGGCTATAAATTATAGTATAAATTATAGAAACTTTTCGACCTCTCAGGAGCGAGCATTTGTTTTAGTAGATTAGGATTCTCTTTTGTTATGTAATTTGCCTTGCTGATTGAATGAAAAAACATATTATTAAAAAAATTAAAGAAATATCATTTTAAGTACCACAATTTTACATCAGTATATTTATAAAGTAGTTTCTAAAGTTTTGAGGATGAACCAAGAAATTTAAGAAAAATAAATATTAAAATTAGCTTAGACATCTAATTGTCATGCATAAATCACAAGTTTTGCATATCTGAATTAGAAGAAAAAAAAAAGATCAAAATCAAAATTGTACGTGAACTAATCAATCATGCGTTGCTGTAATATCAATTGAATGTTTGGCAAATTAAGTAGAAATAATTTATACAGTTTTTATATAAATCATATAATATTAAAAAAAAAAAAAAAAAACGCACCCTTAAACTTCAACCTGGTACGTTTGGTTCGCAAAAATTTAATGGAATTTAAGGGAATTGGAACTTGAATCCAATCTCTTAGAGCATATGTAGTGTTTTAGTTAATAACGCCCCTACCCTTGGGCGTTTTCCGACATATGGCAGTCCAGTGAGCAAAGGGGCATTATTGGGTGTTTTTACAAAAGGGACGTAGTGGAAGAATGCCCAATAATGCCCTAACCCATCATTACACAATTATTATTTTTTTTAATTTAAAAAGTAATAATACTTCATTAAATAAAAAATTACAATACTAAAAAAAAAATAATAAAAACCGACTAAACTAAAAAATCAAATTAAAATAATAAGAAAAAACCGGAAATAAAAAAGGAACATTACTAAAAAAATAAAAAAGATGATAATCTAAAAACCGTATTTTTCTCGAAGTTTTTGGCGGTGCATTTGCGCAACGATCAACGCGTCGCCTTGGAGGTGATCAATCGGTTTGGACAAAAACTCTATGTCCTTTTTCTGTGTTTGCCTTGCCGCTTGCATCTCGTTAATTTTTTTGTTTTCGGCGACAGCTTCTTGCATAGTCTCTCAACGCTTGTGACCGAGGTCTCGAATGTCTTGGAGACGTCGGTTCATCTCCTCGAAATCTCCCTTCAACTCGAGATTATCGGAAGACAACTCTAACGGTTTTTTCCCAGTTTTTTCCTTTTCTTCTACCGTGCGGTCGGGACAACTCTTCATCTTCCTCGTCGTCGTCCACAATAACATTTAAGTCGACGGTGCACGCATCGGAAGTTGGTGTTTCCGGGTCAACCGAGGATGACGTTTTCGACCGTTTTAGCTTTACGTCTACTACTAGACGTCATGGTTGGTACGCTAGCCCACTTTGGACTATTTTTTAGAAGCTCCCAACATCTATAGTATGTGAAAACGCCTCTAGTTTTCTCGTACTCATCCATAGCGCTTGTTAAAACTTCGACGTCACCTCCTCCGCTCGGCCAATTATCTTTGTTTTGTTGATAAACTTCTTGGAATTGGTGACATTTGTTGTTGATATCGGTCCATTTGCTAGAGATGGAATCTTTGTCACGATATTCACCTTTTTCCATCGCATTAAAAAAAAGCTCACGAATTCTATTCCAAAATTCTGGATCGGTTTGAAAGTTTGCTACAAAAAATAAAAAAATAAGTGATACGTTAAAAAAATTCGACGAGTAGTTTTATAACACTTACCCACTTCGGGGTCTTCCGAAACATTGACCCACGTCCGAACCAACACGTATTCCTCGTCCTTCGTCCAAACAACGTAACTATGCTTACGACGAGGAGCGTTCGCGTCCTTTTTATGTGACCTTTTACCACGTTTGAATGTCTCGCGATCGGGTTCGGGTTGCGTCTCCGGCACCGTTGTCACACCCCAACCGATGGCGGAATCATCGGGGCATGGCACTGAGCGAAACAGATTGTCCAGAAGTTTCCATAACAATTATCAATACCATTCAGTTTAAATAATACGTCCCATACCGTATCTCAAACAGTAAAACAATTATTACAGACCAAAATCTAGGCAAATATTCTGTTCCGACAACTCAGATTTCAAAGTAGAGCAATTGTTTATCTGCTTCTAGAGACCCTTAGTTTGACCACTACAGACAACTATTTGTTGGGCTCTAAAGCTTTATTCTAGCTTCAAATTCCTACCAAGTGAGCGTCCTAAGCACCTGTCACATACGTTAAAATAAAGTCAATACATATAATGTAAAGGTGAGCATACAAGTTTGATAATAGCATATAGAGTTCGAATTCGTTTACGCATAACCAGCACGTACACATAGTGAAATGAAGCACGTTAGTTATCGACATAGATCCATCGATACCAATGACTGCGGGTTGACTGCCCGAGGCAGTTCGCAATACATGATTACCACCGTAATCCATGCAAGTAATGGTCCTTAACAACCCCCGTGTGAACGGGTGCTGAGTCCAAACTATAGTACTGTCGTTGCTAAGGCAGGTAGACAGCATTCCATGTGTAAACATAACAAACAAGCATTCATAAGTCACGTATAACATGCATTAATGGTTAGCGTTCAAATAGTATTGAGTAGTGTGATTGATGTGATTTGAATAGTTGTAACGTATGTAACACCCAAAAGTGCTTAAAGCGAAAAGGGATCGAGTATACTCACAGCGGTTGAAGGATTGAAGGGAGCGCTTAGCGAGTAAAGTTAGCCTGAGTAGATTAGATTGTATATCGATAAGTGATGCGTAAAACGTCACAAAGTATGAAAGAGTCGGATAGTGGTTCGATCGGATGGTAATCCGATCGGACAGCAATCCGTGCGGATAACAATCCATTCGGGTGGTCATCCGGTCGGACAGTGGTCCGGTCGGATGGCGATTCGAGTGGATTGTTTCTTCCTATAAGAAGTATGTGTTTGTGTACGATGGTTTGACTTTTGAAGTTTTCGTTGTAGTATTTTGAAAACAATGAAGTATCTTTCAAGTCGTTCGATCAGATGGTGGGTCGTGCGGAAGACAATCCGTTCGGATGGTCATCCGGTCGGACGGTGGTCCGATCGGACGGCGACTTGGTGATGAGGTTTACTTATTGTAATCAAGTTCACAACAGAAGTGTCATTCGATCGGATGGCAATCCGATCGGATGGCAACCCTGTTATTGAACACGTTGAAAATTGTTTAAGTCTTTAAAGTCTTAGTATCTCATGATCCGAAGAGTAATCCATTCAGATGGTGGTCCGATCGGATTACATTTCGTTCAATACCCAAACTTTTGATAAGGTGGTTTAAAAGGTGGGACCCAAGTGTGATCCGTTCGGGTGGCAATCCGTTCGGATGACCTATCTGATCGGATGGTAATCCGGTCGGATGGAAATCCGTCGTGGTTGTTCCGTTCATCCTACACTTGGTCGTTTTGATGGTTTGTCATTATGTCGAGACACTTTGACAACGTGGTAACCATTAGAACTCCGTTTCGACCCAGGTGACTAATCCGACCAGGAATCACCCTAGCTATGTCAGCTACCGGCTCTAGACGGTTGTTTCGTTTAACCCGAAATCGGTGGTCTCGTGGGCGGAATTCAGATCTGAACCAGTACAACACTAAGTGTGAGTAGGAGACTAGATCCGAACCTGATTCTACCGGTTTAGAGTGTTTTGAGTGTAAAAGAGTTGAAAGAAAGTTAAAACCATCTTTCAATCCCCTTTTTAGCATTCTTGTGTCGAGATCTTTACCAGATCCTTGTATGTTTGCATGGAAATCGGTCAGATCTCAGTTGTTCTTGGTGGGTTGAAGTCAAAACATGAAGTTCTTGAAGAACACATGATGACGTCACCCTAGAACACCCGAAATCTAGTGATTTCACGGTTAAAAGTTAAGATTTAAAAGATAGAAGGGTGTAGGAGTGCGTGTAGATCAAGAAAGTACAAGATTTAGGGCGAGATCTTACCTGGATTGAGAGAAATCGAAGAAAAGGTGAGGAGCACGAGTGGTTCGGACAGAGAGTTTCCAGAAATGGAAAGAATGACAATGACAATGGTATTTATAGGATTCCAAAAGAGGAAAGGGTTATCCGATCGGATGACACACCGCTCGGATGACGATCCGGTCGGATGACATCCTGGCCGGATGACACCTGTCCTGGGGCATTGTGGCTATCCGGTCGGATGGCTATCCGGCCGAATGGCACATGGTTTGAATGTTTGACGCGACGATTTTTTATGTTTCGATTTCGATTGCGCGAGGCTCGTCACGATAGGGTTTCCTAGTCAAATTACTTTTAGTCCCAACTACTAATTACCGTAGTTTGATTTCGATTTGGATTCGAGTTCGATTGCGTTTCGAGTTTCGATTGAGTTCGATTGATTTCCACAACATTCATTTATGTATATAAACATGCACAAGTAACACATAAGGCACACACACGTATAATAACCAAAGTAAGTCGAGTTGCGGTTCGTATCACGATTCGATGTCGAGTAGCATAGCTTGGTTATTGTTTAGTTAACTTTATCGCATTGTTACTTCCTATAATTCATAGTCGTAAGTCGATTAGATATTGATTAACACATATCGATTCTTGCAATTGACAACACTTACTCCACATAATGCAATTAAAATAAAGAAGTTTCTATAAGTCAAATTTGCACAATCGGTCGTTGACTTTGACCTTGACTTTGCTTTTGACTTCCGAAAACACGGGGTGTTACAGCCTCCCCTTGTTTAAGGAATTTCGTCCCGAAATTAAGCTGGGAACTGTACAACACCGTGAATCGCGTTCGAGAACTTTCTGTTTAGACCGGTTTTGACTCCGAAACGATTGCGAACTGAACGTGTGACGTGCAGAATCCGTACATGAATGTGACCAAACACACGAGAACGTAAAATAATCGGTGATTCTATTGATTGATATGAAATCGTACAAAACACCTGAATCACCTTGTCACTTTCTCTCTCTAGCTTCTCTATCTAAACAACTGCGGGTACTTCGCCTTCATGTCGCTTTCGAGTTCCCAAGTGAACTCTGCGCCTCGTTTGCCTTCCCATCTGACTTTCACAATAGGAATGCGAGAGCGTCTGAGCTGCTTGGTTTGGCGATCCATGATTTCGACAGGCTTCTCCACGAAGTGTAATGTTTCGTTTACTTGTAAGTCATCGAGAGAGACATGTAAGTCGTGGTCAGCTAGGCACTTTCGGAGATTTGACACATGGAAAGTCGGGTGGACGTTACCAAGTTCCTCCGGTAGTTCGAGTCTGTAGGCGACTTTTCCGATCCTTTCCAGAATCTTAAAAGGTCCACATATCGAGGCGCGAGTTTTCCCTTTTTGCCGAATCGGACCACACCCTTCCAAGGTGATACCTTTAGGAGTACGTGGTCACCAACGTCAAATTCACGGGGCTTGCGTTTCTTATCGGCGTAACTTTTCTGTCGATCCCGAGCTTTCACTAGGTTGTCTCGAATTTGGAAAATTTTGTCTGTCGTTTCTTGCAGTAACTCAGGACCGGTTAATTGCGAATGACCGATCTCGTGCCACACAATAGGCGATCGACATCTTCTTCCGTATAATGCCTCGAATGGTGCCATTTGGATGCTAGAATGATAGCTGTTGTTAAACGAGAATTCGACTAACGACAGGTATTTATCCCAATTACCACCGAAGTCTAAGACACACGAACGGAGCATGTCTTCAAGAGTACGAATCGTTCTTTCAGTCTGACCATCGGTTTGAGGGTGGAACGCGATACTTAGATTAAGCGATGTACCGAGTGCCGTTTGAAACGTTTCCCACAGTCGCGAGGTAAACCGAGCATCACGATCAGAGATGATGTCACGAGGCGTCCCATGATTACAAATGATCTCGTCGGTGTAGATTCGGGCTAATCGTTCTACCTTGTAGTGTTCTCGTATCGGCAGAAAGTGAGTTGATTTGGTCAAACGGTCAACAACAACCCAGATGCTGTCATGACCTGATGACGTGTGCGGAAGCTTCGTTATGAAATCCATAGCTATACTTTCCTACTTCCACGTAGGAATTGGTGGTTGTTCGAGTAAGCTAGGGGGTCTTTGATGTTCAGCTTTGACTCTAGCACAAGTTAGGCATTTTCCGACGTAGAGAGCGATATCCCTTTTCATACCCGGCCACCAGTACTTATAACGAAGATCCTGGTACATTTTATCGGCGCCGGGATGAATAGAATACCGGGATTTGTGGGCTTCGTCCATCAGGATCTGTCGCAAATTGGTCCGCTTAGGGATCCAGATTCGGTCCAGAAAGTGGAATATCCCATTGGATTTGCTCACAAGCTGGGCTCCATCATGGTAGATTTGTTCCCTCTTCAGCGTGCGTTCATTAAAACACGCATGCTGGGCTTCACGAATAAGGGTTTCGAGGTCGTGCTGGGCTTGAACATTACGAGTGCTAAGCAGATAACCCCGTCTGCTAAGTGCGTCGGCAACAACATTCGCCTTGCCTGGGTGATAACGGATCTCACAGTCGTAATCGTTGAGAAGTTCTACCCATCGGCGTTGACGCATATTAAGTTCCTTCTGATTAAAGATATGTTGTAGGCTCCTATGATCGGTGAAGATCGTACACTTGGTACCATATAGGTAGTGTCGCCAAATCTTTAATGCAAAAACAACCGCGCCTAGCTCGAGATCATGGGTTGTATAGTTCCTCTCGTGGATTTTGAGCTGACGAGACGCGTAGGCTATAACCTTATCCCGTTGCATGAGAACGCAACCAAGACCAAGGTTGGAAGCATCACAGTAGACAATGAAATCGTCGTTTCCATCGGGCAATGTGAGAACAGGAGCATTGCAAAGCTTATGCTTGAGGGTTTGAAAGGCAGTCTCTTGTTTGGTTCCCCAGAAAAAAGGCTGATCTTTATGCATAAGAGAGGTAAGCGGCACAGCAATCTTCGAGAATCCTTTGATAAATCGTCGATAATAGCCCACTAGTCCGAGAAAAGAATGGACTTCGGACGGATTCTTCGGTGTAACCCAACTCTTGATGGCTTCAATCTTCGTAGGATCGACGTGAATACCTTGACTATTAACAATGTGACCCAGAAACTGAACTTCCTCCAACCAGAATTCGCACTTGGAGAACTTGGCATAGAGTTGGTTCCCTTGGAGTAATTCGAGAATCAAACGTAGATGTTGCGCGTGTTCGGCTTTCGATTTGGAATAGATCAAGACGTCGTCGATGAATACAATGACAAAACGGTCGAGATATGGTTTACACACGCGATTCATCAGATCCATGAAAACTACTGGTGCGTTGGTTAAGCCAAAAGGCATAACAACGAATTCGTAGTGACCGTATCGGGTGCGAAACGCGGTTTTGGGTATATCCTCCTCTTGTATGCGTAGTTGGTGATATCCTGAACGTAGATCGATCTTCGAGAAGCACGTAGCACCTTGTAGCTGATCAAACAAGTCGTCAATACGGGGTAGGGGATAGCGGTTCTTGATAGTTAACTTATTCAATTCCCGATAGTCGATGCACACCCGGAACGACCCATCCTTCTTTTTGACGAAAAGGACTGGAGCGCCCTATGGAGAGGTGCTCCGGCGAATGAAGCCTTTCTCAAGTAGTTCCTGGAGTTGGTTTGAGAGTTCACGCATTTCGGATGGCGCTAGTCGATAAGGGGCTTTGGCAATAGGATTGGCTCCAGGAATGAGGTCGATACGAAAGTCGATATCACGACTTGGAGGTAAACCTGGAAGATCATCAGGGAACACATGAGGAAATTCATGAACCACAGGTACGTCTTTCACTTCCTCCTTTTCTTTCTTTTCCTTCTCCGCTACTACAATGTTAGCCAAGAAAGCTCTGTACTCCTTGAGGAGATACTTGCTAGCTTGGACACATGACATGAGCTTGAGCCCTTTCGAGGCAGTTTCACCGTAAACACACAATAAATCACCATTCGCGAGCGAGAATCGAATCATCTTATCATAACACACAACTTCAGCATGGTTTTCGCGTAGAAAGTCCATGCCTACTATGACGTCGAAACTTCCGAGTTGCATCGGAATGAGGTCGATTGGGAAGATGTGATTGTTGAGCTCAAGAGTACAATCACGGATAACGGAATTGACGGCGATAGTTCTTCCAGTGGCGACTTCTACATCGAACGTCGAAGAGAGTTTGGAGCGTTTACGACTAAGGAGCTTCTCGAATTCGAACGACACAAAGCAATTATCGGCTCCAGTATCAAACAAACATGATGCATAAATACCATTCACAAGGAACGTACCATTAACCACGTTGTTGTCGGCTTGGGCTTGGCGCACGTTGATGTTGAAGGTTCTGGCGCGTGCGGCCTGTTGTTGCTGTTGCTGCTGGTGTTGCTGCTGCTGTTGAGGCTGCTGCTGCTGGGGCTCTTGTTTCACGACCCTGTTTGGGCACATGTTGGCGAAATGGTTAGGATCGCCACATGCGAAGCAGGCTCTGGCTTTGACTGCGGGTGCCGAAGGAGCTTGTTGACCCTGTGGGGCGGTGAGTAGAGCTTGATGAGCAGGAGCTTGTCGAATGCGGCAATTGACAGTGAAATAACCGTACCCATTGCAATGAGCACAAAAACGGCAAGGAATTGCAGTTGGGTGATGGTAGGTGCAAGTAGGGCAGAGCGGATGTGGCCCAGTGTATGCACGCCTAGCAAGAGGTGCATTTGTGACAACTGGCAAAAATAATGGTAATTCCGTACAACTTAAACACTTGATTTAACGTTAACTTCTCTCTTTACGATTTAATTATTGCATAATTAGGTCGTATAAGTTCTAGCAATCATAGGACATGGTTAAAAATGCTAAACAATATTAACAAAATCGCTATGTCGCGAGAAAACCGCAAACTATGTCCTAATATGTTGGCAAAATGCTGAAAACACTATTCACCTGAGCACACTATTCATGCCAGCAAAATTCCGAAATTGTCGGAACGAGCAACGAAGGGCATGGACGCACTTGGTAGATGGAATACAAATAAAAATCCCTAATTAGGGACGCTAAACATTTAAAACACCTTAACTTTCCGGTGAACGCTTACAATTGCACTTTGTCCGCTCTACGCCAGAATATAACCAAAATAAATTTTTCGCGACGCCAGAACCTATTATTTTAAGGTTCGTAGAACTTGTAAATAATATTTTACATCGTAAATAAGCCTAGGGATATCAATGGGATATCTGAAATATAAGCTCCCGGTACTACACTACAACTTTTGCATATCACCCGATATCGAACCGGTGAGCGAACTAGTTGTATTTTTACCACCCAAAACTTATACCCACTAAACTAGTCAACTAGTTAGACTTTATTTAAAATAATAAACTACCACTAACTACCCTAATTAGACTATTTAGCATAATGGCTAAAATATCTAAAAATTAACCTATTTATGAAATCATCCTACAATATGATTTTGTGGATAAAGAAGTATGGTGTTGGAGATTATTTGAAGACTTTTAGGGACCTTGATTCACCAACTTGTCATACATATCATATCACCAACAAATATCACTTTTATTCAAACATTTGCAACCAAGAAACCCCTCCCAATCCCCTCATATTTCGGCAGCCCCCAAAGCCCACAAACCCTTCATTTTTAGCCATAAAAATCACCATTTCAACCCCTAAAAACCCATTTCAAGATCAACTATGGAAGGTGTAAGCATGGAGCATTCTTAGGACTTTGTTTGGAGCATTCTTAGGTATACTATGGAAGGTGTAAGCATGGAGCATTCTTAGGACTTTGTTTGGAGCTTAACCTTTTCTAAATAATCATCTTAGGACACTTGCAAAGTGGTAAGCCTCTTACTTATCATTTTTAAGCTTGTTATCATATGTAGATTATTAAAGTACTTGTTGATCATCTTGAAATCAAAGAAAAATTTCACTTAAAACCCTAAACCAAAACTTAACAACTTACTAAATGTGAAGTATTATGTGATTATTATGTGTTTTAGACTTGTATGAGTTGTATGATCTTGCTTATCTTGGTTAAAATAAGTTGTTTAAACTTATAATTTAAGTTGAGCATGTTGTTTATTTAGTGTAGTAACTTAAATAAGTGATGATCTTGTTATATTGGGCTTAAAAATACGATTTAAACAACTAAGTGTTTAAATCATGAAAAATCATTATCATTATGTTCATGAGCTTTATGCATATATGTGTTAAACTTGAAGGATTAAGGACCATAATGGCCTAAACTTGATGTTTTAAGAACTAATAAATGTGATTTTTTTAAAGTAACAAGTGATTTAATATACGGTTATAAAAAAAAACTACATTTAGAAAGTCTTAACATGCAAGACATAAAAGTCTTGAAATCTTTTTAGAAAAATGAATATGTAAAAGCTCATGAATTTAGGGAATAAATGGGGATATTTGGTTACTTGAAAGTATGGATTGTGAAGATTAGTATGATAAAAATGTTAGTGGTAAATTGAAAATGATTTTTAAACATGTATTAAATACATGGGAAAAACGCCATAGTTTAGGGAAACTATGACGAAATTTATAAAAATTTAATCGCTATTAAAAAGAGATTAATGGGGTGATTAGCATGGTTAATCGTGATTAGTAACTTTAATCGTGATTAACGACCTTAATTGTGATTAGACGAACCCTAATGACAAGGGTTAAGTTTTAACTATCCAAGAGTTTATGTTAACACTAAAAGGTATTTTTATTAAATAAAGGTGGGTAAAAATATCAAGAATAACAAATATAATTTTTTTGGAGAAAATTTTATGTTTATATTCTAAATGTTTTATTTGAAGCATAAAATGTGAATATTATGTGTACGTATTAGCCGTAGGAATATGTACCAAAAATGAAATATGCAACGCTTATAAAAAAATATACACTTTCGCCACGACAAAAACAATACAAACATTGACAAGTGTGATGTCAGTTGCGAACCTTCATGCCTACTTAAAATGCACAATTGTAATACCATAACTCAAGGCGCAAACATCGGACGATTCTTTATGCTTCTACAACGAGACGGACAATTTCGACACAAAGGATATAATAACAACTCACGGCGACAAATTATAACAAACAACATACTCTAGACACTTGAAATTTATACACACACGACAACGAAAAATTGGAAAGTTTAACTTTGGTCATAACACCAAGTGTGCTTAGAAAAAAATAACAAGTTACTAGCATAACTAGTAAATGTTATCAAAATTTAAAAAACACTAATGTGGGCTTAAAATGACATGCATATTGGGCTAGGCCCAACATCTTAAATAAATGGGCCAAGACCCATTCCTTAAACCCTAAATAAGCACACTCTAATAAATAAAATGGGCTAAGCCCAAATACAACATTAAAATGGACTAAGGCCCAATGGCAAAAGGTATGAACCAAGCCCAAAACACTAAATGGTGGGCTAAGCCTAAGATAAAAATACATGTATAATTTTTATAAATATATATTATAAAAATACATTATAAATACGGAATACCTGCACGTATAATACGGTATACCTACACGTATAATACGGTATACCTACATGTATAATCCGGTATACCTACACGTATAAATACGGTACACGTACACGTATAAAGCACACAAATACAAGTATACATACGGTATATGTATAGGTATAAAAGACTCTAGTACATGACGATATACACACATACACTTGTT
>JARYGA010060863.1:32085-79283 GCA_030545235.1 Helianthus tuberosus | reverse complement strand
ACTCTTTATATTTTATTTACTTTTTAACTAACCAAAATATAATTCTTTTTTTCTTAACGCCTTTTTCTTTTATTTGTTTTTACATTTATATAAGCTAAATCACTCTAATATAAAGTTTACTTCTATAATTTTAGAGATGCAAACGCACACTAAAGTAACACCTTCATATTCATTTATTTAACTTTAATCGAACCAATCAATCTTCGTAAATATTTTGCCCATTGGTTGTTAATAAAATTTATGTAACTTTAGGAAACACTGTATTGTGGGTTTTCTTGAATTGGTAATAAACCACGCAGACAATAGTAAATGAAAAATTACCCAGAAAACATATGAAGTTAAAACAGTAAATAAGAGGTATTAGTATTTAAAAATTAACGTGCAACTTGAGGAACATTATACGCACACAATGTAACAGATTTTTATCAAATTGTTAATGGTAATTTTGTTATGTAATTTATCAGTTTAGTTATTTCTAATCGTTTGAATTTTATTTTTGTATGTTTATGAAAATACTGGGTCAATCGAACTCGCACTATGAATGGATGCAGTTCTAGTTCTAATTGTATATTACATGATGCTAATCATATTTTTTTTGAATGAAGTGATGGTGGAACTGTTTTTGATATCAAAGGCCAACAATTTAATATGTAATCCATCAAACTAATATGTACAAACTGGAATGAAAGGTGTTGTCTATAACACTATAACCAACTTGATAAATGTATATGTAGTATAATAAATATAATATAAGAGGTATTAGTATTTAAAAATTAATGTGCAAATCGAAAAATATTAACACTAATTTGAGTGAATATTTGCATACTAAATTTAATGTTAACATCGGAAAAAATCTGGAAAGCCACAAACCAAATCAGTTGCCGACCTATAGTTTACATGTATGGTAATTTAAGGGTTATGTTTTCTTAGTTTAAACTGATTTTTATAAATATCTTTTAAATCATTAGTTCGTATAAAAAAATTAATGATAAAAAGATCAAACAATCGGTTCATCTTAGATGATCAGTTTTAAGTTTCAACCCGAATCGACCCGAATCGTTAAATGGTAAAAACCGAATGGTTATATCAAACAGTTATATCAAACAATCAGGAAACAGTTATATCAAACAATCAACCTTCAACCGATAAAATTTTGACAGGATTTCAACAACAAAAACTAATTAATAAAAAGAGGCAGTTAAACAATACATCTGGATTCAACATCAAAAACTAATTAATAAAAAAAACAAAGAGGCAGTTAAACAATACAGATCCAAAAACCACAGTTATTTCAACATTTACAACCTTCTAAAGTTTAAAGACACAGTTAAAAGTTACAAAAAAACCAAGAAATTTGGAAGAACTTACAACAATGCAAGAGGCAGATGTAAAAAAGCCGACAAAAAATGTGAAACCTTGATGTGAGAGCCGAGAAACAACGTAAGATCCAGATGCAAAGAGTCAATATATTCTGAAATCGAAGTAAAGTAGAAGTTGTTAGGTTGATGTTTTGAAGGTTTAATTGATGCAAGATTTAAAAGTAGGATTTAGTTGAACTGAGATAAACTTACAATTTGAAAGTTCAATTCGTCTCAGTTAAGTGTAGTTGAATGTTTGTAGAGTGTTGAGCTTGATGAAGTATTTATAGAGACTGAAGCAAGCATGCTCTATTTCAGACAACAGTAAAATCTTGCTTTACAGCTGTAGATGTAAAAGCAGTACGTCAGTTGAGTGTAGTTGAGTGTAGAGTGTTGAGCTTGATGAAGTATTTATAGAGACTGAAGCAAGCAAGCTCTTTTTCAGACAACAGTAAAATAGTAAAATCTTGCTTTACAGATGACATGACTATTTCTGATAAGTAGTAAAAAAAACAAAAGGACAAAAGTCAAACAGACATTTCTGACATGACTTGGTTTCTGAAAAGGTTGAGATATATTAGAAGATATTAATCTAACTAAAGACTTATTAAGAATATGAAAGGGGTAATAGTTGACTGATAACTAAAAAGGGTTATATGATTTAAGAAATAATCCTTTTAGGACACGATAACTAAAAAGGTGAAACCAGTTATATGATTTAAGAAAGGGTTATATGATTTAAGTTCTTTTAGGACATGATTTAAGAAAGGGTTATATGATTTAAGTTCTTTTAGGACATGATTTAAGAAAGAGTTATATGATTTAAGAAATAATCCTTTTAGGACATGATTTAAGGGTTTTAGGACACGATAACTAAAAAGGGTTATATGATTTAATCTAACTAAAGACTTATTAAGAATATGAAAGGGGTAATAGTTGACTGGTTTTAATTGTTTTCATAAAAAAACTTCTCTATTTGTAAATTATTGTTTTAGTAATAAAAACAATATTGTTAATCTTGCTTTAGAAACATGCTCTCTTTCAGACTAACAGTAAAATATTGCTTTACAGATGACATGACTATTTCTGATAAGTAGTAAAAAAACAAAAAGGACAAAAGTCAAACAGACCATTTTTGACTTGATTTGATTTCTGAAAAGGTTGAGATATATTAAAAGATATTATTCTAACTAAAGACTTATTAAGAATATGAAAAAAGTCTTTGGATTATAACTTGAAGTTGGATTCTAAGTAAACAATAAGTTTATTCAAAAAGTTGCTGATCTAATCTGTCAAACAATAAGTTTATTCAAAAAGTTTATTAAAAAGAGTTATCATTTGATGCAAGTGCAAAGCTGTTTAGAGTTTTTACCTGATTCATTGTCGGTTTCGACTTGCGGCGGGTTGAATCGCCAAAGGTTTTCTATGCTTTTTAGGGGGAAAATGGGTGCTTCTCTCCACAGGGCATACAAAACACAGATTATTGGCGGAAGCCCGCCAAATTTAACATATAAATTTTTTTTATATGTTAAATATGGCGAGCTGCCGCCAATAACCTGTGTTTTGTATGCCCTGGGAGAGAAGCACTCATGTTCCCCCTAAAATGCAAAGAAAACATCAGGGTCAACCCCAGTGGATCTTGTGTCGAATAGAGAGAAAATCATCGATTCGGTGTCATTGAACCCTATCCAAACACTGTATAAGTATTAAACAGATCAGACTCAAATAGCGAACAAAAACGTATGAAAATACAGATTTAGACTTCATATACCGTTTCATAAAAAAAAAAAACTTCTCTATTTGTAAATTATTGTTTTAGTAATAAAAACAATATTGTTAATGATAATTTTAGTACAAAAATTGAGTTTAAGAACAAGAAATGAATTCAAGAACAAAAATTGAATCTAAGAACGTCTTCTATCTATGAATCTAAGAACAAAAACTGAATTTCACAGTTCATACCTTCTGCTGCGTTTGCAGGCGTCTGCTACAGCTTCGACTTCTACCATGGCTCTTGCTTCTGCTGCAACTCCTGCTCGCCTGCGTTTGTACATCCATCAGTTGGTGATCTAATCTGTCAAACAATAAGTTTATTCAAAAGAGTTATCATTTGATGCAAGTGCAAAGCTGTTTAGAGTTTTTACCTGATTCATTGTCGGTTTCGACTTGCGGCAGGTTGAATCGCCTAAGGTTTTCTATGCTTTTTAGGGGGAAAATGGGCGCATCTCTCCACAGGGCATACAGAACACAGGTTATTGGCGGCAGCCCGCCAAATTTAACATATAAAGTTTTTTTATATGTTAAATATGGCGAGCTGTCGCCAATTAACCTGTGTTTTGTATGCCCTGGGAGAGAAGCACCCATGTTCCCCCTAAAATGCAAAGAAAAACTGATGAATTCAAGTACAAAAACTGATCAGACTCAAATAACAAACAAAAAACATTAGATGTGGTTTATAGCGATACCTAGAGGTCAACCCCAGTGGATCTTGTGTCGAATAGAGAAAAAATCATCGATTCGGTGTCATTGAACCCTATCCAAACACTGTATAAATATTAAACAGATCAGACTCAAATAGCGAACAAAAACGTATGAAAATACAGATTTAGACTTCATATACCGTTCAGCTCGTCGACATTGTTAGGGTTTCGCTCCACGACCTCTTGCTTCTGCTGCAACTCCTGCTCGCCTGCTCGGATAAGGTAAATCTTGAATGTCTTATATTTACACATTGGTCAATATATGATTAGTGATTACAAAATCTCAATAAAATATTTTACTGAATCTTTTTAGTTGGTAATGAACTAATAATATTTATTTTCTATTAAAAAACCATTAATATGATTGCTCAAGTCAATAAACATAACTCTTGTCGCAAATATAAAGTTAACCAAATCCAAACACATATGTAGAAGTTATAAACAGATCAGACTCAAATAATAACTTTGTCTCTCTCTCACACATATATATAGTTTGACAGTTTAAGTCATACAGACACCTATAGTTAAAGAGTAAACCCATAACCACCTATAGCAAGCTATCCAACAGATTTATTCCACTTTTCATGGCATGCAGTCAACATTGATTAGTCCATCCGAATAAGCATACAAAACTTTTCTTAATTCATAATGTGAGCAAAGCAAACACTCATTCTGTCACGACTTCCGAGATGTAACACATATACCAATCACTCAATCTTCATATCTCAAATATGCCCTATGTTGATAATAATTTTGAATCTAAACAAATCAAGCCAAACAGACCTCCATTTCTAAACAGATGCACCAAAACAACACATAATAGAGCAAATATTCATGACCAAAACCTAACAAAATCAAACACGTTCAAAATGAATTAAGGAACTCGAATCAATCAGTATACATTGACTAACACTTGATCTGATCAGATCAGATCAAAACAACACGTAAACGAAAAATAAAACTATTCATTACCAAATTTGTTTTGACCCAAATTTGTTTTCACATGTTTCTCAACCCGCCCATTTTGCCACTACTAATCTCAAGGAAAGTCTGTATTGAGAAAAACTGCAGTACCTGTTGGACGAAATATAACAGGACAACCAGGGGTATTTGTGAAAACAAATGTATCATTTGATCCCTGTATAGTATTCACCAACCAGTGAAAGAATGATTAAAAAATAAAAAGAAGTTAATCAATATATATTTCATATCTTTTCTTGGTTGGAGGTCTCAAATAAGCATACCTAATATCTTTTCTTAGTTGACGGTTTCAAGGGTGCCTCAACTAAACCACCAAACACCGCCTCTTTATGATCTCCGACAACCTGAAATTTGTTAATCAAGTTTCAGTTTAAAGATAATTTAGAAGGTTTTATGTCTAAAATATACACTTTGGACGCCTTGCGACCAGTTTGAACCAAAGATATAAACAGGTTGAATTCGGACTTACCAGCAGACTTAGCCCGGGGGAAAGATTACTTCTTCTATACAAAGTTGACAAAGATATACCATGCCTCCATGTACTGCATATGAAAACCAAATACAAAATAAAAATAACATAACACTACAAATTCTTCCATACAACACAATCAAAATCAAATGCAATACCTGTACAGCAGGACCCATTTCTTTCCTCGACTAAGAACCGGGAGTGCAACATAAAGAGCAGCCCGTGTGTCTTCAGTCATAAGCTGCGATGGTTCCGACATATTCGGTAGTTTAGGCCCGCTCAGTTTATCCAGATTTGTCATACACAAGAGCCCAACCCTCCTCTTCTAGAACCTCACTGGGCATATCCCTTAGTTTTGGCTGCAGCCACCAAATCACCAAGCCAAAAAATTAGGTTAATACAAATAAAGATAGGAAAACGGATGTGTCGCAGGGTCAAGTTGGGTAACAGTAATATGCCAATTAACTTACCTTAACATGAATTTAAATGAAACCAAATAACAGCACCAAGTTCACTAATATGTAGATTTCTTATAATGTGTAGATTTATGTTGTTTTTTTCTTTTCTTTTCTAGCATTTTTGCAAGACTGGTGATTTAAACCTCATATACTGTTCTTCACTTTAGCAGCCTTGTTATTGTTAACTATATTAAAAACATATTTAAGGAGCTGAGAAGGCTAGCCGGTTATACCAAGCTGCAAATCAAAAGTTAAAACATCAGCTTCCACATATTTAGACATAAAAACCCTAGAAACCATGAAAATCTCACCAATATCCGAGTAGCCAATGTATTCGACAGACCATGATTCGCGAGTGCATCCATCAAACAGCCAACATGATGCTCACAAAAGAATGAAGACCCCACGGTCTTCATCTTCAACTGTATTCACATTTCTAGAAAACAAAAACCGTAATCAATACAAAAATATATACTCTCTCCGTAGATCCATTCACAAAACATTAAAAAAAAACACAAAACCAACACAGATCTGAAAGTATTATAACAGATCTGACAAAGATGTTTATAAAAAACTTAAATGATATAAAATTTAACAAACAAAACTATAGATAGGGTAAAAAACGGTACCATTAAGGCTGAATTTGAAGGTTCTTGAACCAAGCCGCAGTGTTCTCTCTTTCACCTGTTCATCGGTCTTCGTCTTCAACTATATTCAAATTTCCAGAAAACAAAAACCCTAATCAATACAAAAATATATACTCTCTATGTTGATCCATTCACAGAACATTAAAAAAATCACAAAACCAACACAGATCTAAAAGTATTATCACAGATCTGAGTCTTCGTCTTCAACTATATTCAAATTTCCAGAAAACAAAAACCCTAATCAATACAAAAATATATACTCTCTATGTTGATCCATTCACAGAACATTAAAAAAATCACAAAACCAACACAGATCTAAAAGTATTATCACAGATCTGAGTCTTCGTCTTCAACTATATTCAAATTTCCAGAAAACAAAAACCCTAATCAATACAAAAATATATACTCTCTATGTTGATCCATTCACAGAACATTAAAAAAATCACAAAACCAACACAGATCTAAAAGTATTATCACAGAACTGACAAAGATTAAAAAAAAAACGTAAAAGATAGGGTAAAAAACGGTACCGGTTCCATGGATGAAAGGGGAGAAGACGGTGATGGCGACGACCGGTTCCATGGATGAAAGGTGGAGGTGCGGTGGATGATCTAGGGTTTGTAGAGAAAGGTGGAGCGGCGGATGAAACAATTGTGGTTTAGAGAGTGATAGAAAGAATATATTGGATCCATCAAACTAAAAACGGGTCAAGTTGATCCGGTAAGATCCGCGTGGGTATCATCAGGTGTTGAAAACAAGTTTCAACACTTTGTGCTTAACAGGTTTGTACAATGGGCTTTAAAGACTTGTAAAGTGGCAAATGACCATTCTATCCTTCCTATATGCTTTATAAAGTAGTATAGATTACGTACGACAGGTAATTACGCACGTTCATTTTAAAATCACACACGTTATAACTCAAAAATCCAAAATCACGCATGTTGAAACACAATAATCACGCATATTGAAAACATTAATCACGCATGTTATAGAACAAATCACGCACGTTGTTGTACGTGAAGTACGTTAAGCCGTAATGTACGATATACTTTTTCTATATTTTCATTTCAAAAAAAAACTTTAATAGTTTTTATTTTAAGTTTTAAAATATTTATGATTTAAATTTACACATATTTAGTTTTACTGTTATATACACTAACAATGCAATTACCATTGTGCCGTGCTTATTTCTGCATTTCAAAAAACAAAAGAACTATTAAGTTGCGATATAAATTTTGTTTAAAATTGAAAATTTCATAGTATTTTTTGCTAGGTCACGGCTTTATCTTTTCGTTTAATCTAATACTGTTATAAGTAAACTTTTTATATCTTTTTTCGTATTACATTTTGTGATTTTATGATGTGTTCTCACTCAAAGTTACCGCTAGCTTGTTGTACATTTAATTGAGCAATCGTCATCTTTATTTTTGTGTAAAAAATTTTAGAGTAAATTGCCAAAATCGTCCATGAGGTTTGGTCATGTTTGCCGATTCATCGAAAACAACTTTTTTTTGTACCATATTGTCTTCACTTTTGAGATTTTTTGTAATTTTCATCCAAATGTCTAATTTAGGTTATTTTTTATGTCATACATTAGGATGAAAATGGCAAATAATCACAAACCTCAGGGACGATTTTAGCAAAAAAGTTAGATGTTTGGATGAAAATGGCAAACAATCCCAAAAGTGAATGACAATATGGTACAAAAAATTGTTTTAAATGAAACTGACAAATATAACCTAACCACAGGGACGATTTTGACAATTTACACTAAATTTTATTTGAGAGCCATTGAAAAACTCAGATCCACTTTATCACCATGGTATCTATTTGATCGGAAAAAAATCACGCTATAGAAAATTTGTAAGCAAATAAATTCTATATGTTGCGTCATTATTTTTATACGTTATGTAAGTAATTATATACCTTGCGTAATTTTGTGCTTAATTTTTCAGTATTTTGTGTAATTATGTCATGAATCTATATGTCGCATCCTAGTGGTTTCATACAATTTACAAGTTAAAGAGGCTGTATCGGTGTCGTAACGAAACGAACTGATTTAGACCAAACAACATCAATGCAGGCCCGACCCAAGGGTAAGTCAAACAAAGCTCTTGCTTTGGGCCTCCACACATTAAAGGCCCCATTTTTACAATTTATTTACATATTATTAGGCCCAATTTCTAGTTTGTTATGTTTGGCGGCCTACCATCAACCTAGAAGAACAAAAACCAATTAATGCCTCTTTGGGTGAAAATCGAAGCGTCGATCTATCGAATTTGTGTAGAAAATCGAACATTGAGTGAAAATCGAAGCGTCGATCTATCGAATTTGTGTAGAAAATCGAACATTGAAACAGATGTTCTGTCGAAAATCGAAAACAAATGACAGAAGCTAATCATAATTCAAAGTCTTGGGTTCTCCTGTGATCCAAACTTCATCGGTCTAAAATTAATAATAAGTCGGAAGTCCTACTACACAATCTTCATTAAAGTAATTCAAGTGAAATGGAACTGTGATAATAAGTCTTGTGAAACTATGAAGGTAAAAGCAAAGGGGTACCGGATGTTTAAAAGCTTGTTGGATGTTAATTTGTACAACAATTTTTTTTTTATTTATTTCTTTTCATTAGTTGACATAAGTGAAAAGAATAACTAGATCATTATATAATTGTTTAAGCATTTGGTACATGAAGTTCGTTTGGTTTCAGCAACATGAGCCTTACTAATAGTCTAATCTTTGTTGGATGTTTATAATAAAAAAAAGGACATTTACAGGATCGTAGAAATGTCTAAACCATCTGTTAGTGATAATGCAAATACTAGATACCGGTAACGTGTATTGTAACTTCATGTTTATATAAAATTTACTTTAAGCATTTTTTTTTCCTTTTACAAGGGCCTCAAATTTTTAGTTTGCTTTGGGCCTCACATTTGGTTGAGCCGGCCCTGCATCAATGACAGTATGGGTGTTATCGAAACCGTTACCAATATTCGTTTTCGTGATTTTTGATCTATGAGAAACATATGTCGATATCCTTTTAAACATATCACGACTTTATTTTAGGGTATTTTAATTTGGTTGCTATTCCCGAAACTAGCAAACAAAAAGGAAGTGAGTTGCCAAGTGTCGTTACCGTAATGAAACGAATCGATACCGACTGAATTCTTGTTGTAACACGTATACAAATTTTACTGTCATGTGTTATGTGTGTGTATATACATTATACATAACACATAACCTAAGATAATAATAAATAACTGGTCTTAAGCGCTCCGCGTTGAGGGGCAGGGGCGTAAAACTGTGCAAAGTAAAAATTGTAAATAAAAACACGAATCTATAACACCAAGTGACTCAGATGACGTGAAACGTAGACAAAGTCGAATTTATACCGACAAGTATTAGAAAGTTGAGGGGGTTCGAAATGATTTTGTAGATAGTTCGGTGACGCGACGGAAATTCGGTTTGTACCGGTTCGGTTCGTTACTGTATTGATGCATGCTATAGCAACCGAAAAAAACTCAAAAAATAAAGTCGTTATATGACCAAAACGATATGTACATGTTTTTAGTTCATTGCAGACACTCGATTAGGCACATCAGAAGGTAAATAAAAGAACACATTACATCATAAATTAGCAAAATCGTAACATAAAACCGTGTTATTATCATATAATGACAGTATCACTTCTTTTAAAATCGTTACCTTAATATCCACACCTACTTCAAAAAAAATTAATTTATAATGATAATGATTTTTTTTGTACTAAAGTTACTAAAGAGAGTTAAATTCTATTATATTTATAATAGTAATAATAATGATACTTTTGAATTAAATTACCGAAAAATACAGAATCTACGGATTCTTAAGTATTATGAATGACAACATGATATGTTTGAAACAAACTTTGAGTTACTATAGAGAATAATCAAAGTATGAGTTTAAATATTTTTCATATTTAACCATATTACATGATTTAACAGTTTAATCTTTTTACTAAAAACTTTTACGTTTATCAATATAGCTTAACAATTTGTTAATAGCCTAAGCACTTTTTAAATTATATGGGTTAATTTGTATTAACAAATAAGGGAAAACATTATTCAAATCGTGTAATACACATGACTATATTCTAGTCTCTATAATAATAAAAAATGTCTAATTAAAAAAAAAACTATATTAAAGAAGTCATTGCTCTTTAATTAAATAAATTTACTTTTAGTGGTTTTTAAGTTTTCATAGTTTTTGTGATGAATTATAATAACGGGAGATAAAGTTTAGTGGACAAGATTGAATAATTAAGATATAATCTTGTAAACTTTAAACCACAAACATTTTATCAATATGGATGTGAAGCTTTAGTAGGGAATGGTTCACATTAGTTTGCAAAAGAACATCATCGATCACCAAAAACATCATGTTCATGAAATATATTACGATGAGTTTCAACATGTTATTAAATTTGGATCCTTAATATCTCACAAACATAACCCATCTCGCTTTCAATGATCCCCGATGTGCATTTGGGTGTCATGTGTATGTTATTAGCGAAGAAACGCTCACTAGCAGGACCTATGGAGAACAAGCAAGCGTTTTTTGGAAAAAAAAAAAAGAATTTGACATGAAGACCAAGGCTCTTCACATGCCCGAATGCTACTCGAAAAACATTGATAGATGTCATGATCATTAAACATGTTATAATGTTTCAACAAGCCCAGTTTGATCTCCATAGCCATTCTACTAAATATCGTCGAGCTAAATGAATAACTCTTTAAAATTCTCCTTGGCAAATTGTAAACTCACACACATTTCACGTCCTAAGCTACACTTGATGATTTGTTCAACCTCATGATAGGTTCATGATAGTTCACAATGTATTGTAACTTGTAAGGTTTTTTGATGCTCTACAATGATTATACGTTTATGACAAATTAACTTCACCTGAATCATATAATCACAACTATTAATTCAATCCAATATGCCTTAGGCCACGTGTGGTGGGTTATGTGACAAGTGGCAATTGTGTAAGAAAAGGGGTTATGGTGC
Source organism: Helianthus tuberosus (assembly GCA_030545235.1). Classification (NCBI taxonomy): domain Eukaryota; kingdom Viridiplantae; phylum Streptophyta; class Magnoliopsida; order Asterales; family Asteraceae; genus Helianthus; species Helianthus tuberosus. Next base: position 67,844 of record JARYGA010060863.1, on the reverse strand, counting down.
TTTATATAACTTGAGTGTGTAGTGAAGTTAGGACTTTATATATATGTGTGTGAGTGGGGAAGGAATGATAACGTCGTGATATACATAGCGGGGAGGCAAAAAACTTACCCCATAGTCAGTGGCGGACCTACCCTTTGGCCAGGGTGGGCGGCCGCACCCCTTGAAAAAAAAAATTTAGTGTATATTTTAGGCAAAAAACCCGACCGCACCCCATGAAAATATGGTTGAACATCTCATCCGCACCCCCAACAAATAATTTATGGGTCCGCCACTGCCCATAGTGCCGGCCGTAATGGTGTAGCCGGGCGCTATGGGGCGCCATTATCATTTCCGACGGTATATACCGTCCCGTTACGGGAGGGTCTTACTATGGGAAGTATCAAACTGAAAATTACATCATTGGTAAAAGGATTGATTTTTTGAACAGTAGCGGCCTATAGGATATAACCCTTGAAGGTATATCGGTACAAGTTTGTATTGCATGCTTTGGTACCATTTAAAGTGCTTGGTGTGCTTATTTTTTAATTTTAAAAATTTAATTGTTTTTATTTTAAGTTTTAAATATTTATGATTTAAATTTATTTTTTTAATTTTAAAATTTAATTGTTTTTATTTTAAGTTTTAAATATTACACGTATATGGTTTTACTCTTATGCTCAGTACACTAACAAAGTAACAATGCCGTGTTTATATCTGCATAGGAAGGTTAACGTACATTACGGCTTAACGTACACTAGTCACTTACCCGCGCGATGCGGCGGGAGTGGCAATTTATAATAGTATAATTGTTTACCGTTAGTTTATCCGTCGTCTCATGAAATATTGTATAGTACTTAAGTTAGTTTTCTTATTCGTGATATAATGGCACTGGTTTTTCTGTTAGTTTATCGATTATTTGGTGATCTTCTACAAGAATAGTACAAAACAAGGAAGTAGATGTAATTAAAAACAAGAAGAGTTCAAAACAGTCAAGTAGCTGGACAAAACAATAAAAACACCATGCGGGGAGTCTCTTGTATCTCTTCCTGTTTTACCAATACATCCGTTCGCTTATGACTTTCTTGTATCTTCTCCTCTACTGTACCAGATTTCGACACATAAAAAAATGTTAGACGCCTACAGGTGGTTTAAAATAGTAATTAAAAGGTAATTTCTGGAAGCAAATAAGGCACAAAATCTACTAATTTACCTTCTTTTTTATACGGATGCGATTAATTAATCACGCAACACTTCCTGGTAGACAACATTTGATGTGTAAACTCCGCGTTGTTTGAATTCTTTGGCGAGATGTACCAACACCTTCGTACTTTGTCTTGAAATCCCTCTTGATAACGCGACATAAAGTTGTCCATGTGAAAATACAGAATCCGGTAGATAAATACCAACGTTCGGAATTGTTTGACCTTGAGCTTTATTAATCGTCATGGAAAAGCTAAGTCGAATTGGAAATTGTTTTCTTTTCAGCTTGAATGGGAACATGTCATCTTCAGAAAGGGTTAGAGGGATTCTTGGCAAAAAAACTCTTTTTCCGGCATGTTGACCGACTGCAATTTCCGCATCAATAACATTTCGCATGAAACCCTTACATATCAACCGCGTGCCATTACACAGGCCATGTGATGGATCGATATTACGTAACAATATTATTGGGCATCCAATTTTTAAACGAAGCTTATGAGGCGGCAAACCACTAACATTTAGCGAGTTTAAGAACTCGACCGGATAGAAGTTGCGCTGATCGTCTTCAGCTTCATAAAAACTGTAATAAACTTTTTCCTCCCCTTGAAAATTTTCAATCATTTGATTATTAATCTCGTCAACACTATCATTTTTAGTGGACAATATTGCTCTAGAGATTATATAATCTGAAGAATATACATTATCTTCAATTGATGGAAAGATGGCATGGATCAATTCTTTTATAGCGTTTTCTCTGTTGTTGCACTGAATTGTCATGTCATCGGGTATGCGGATATAGTTTCCTTCGATTGGTTCTTCAGTTCCATCGCCGACTCTTAAAAGAAATTTAGAAAACCATGGATCTTTTAGCGCTCTCATATTTATGGTCAACCGCATCTTCTTAGTCAAAGACCAAAGAGGTGACATTCGTACGCTGGAGTCTACAATCTGTGCTCGAGTGCCACGTTTAAATAAGAGGTATTAGTATTTAAAAATTAACGTGCAACTTGAGGAACATTATACGCACACAATGTAACAGATTTTTATCAAATTGTTAATGGTAATTTTGTTATGTAATTTATCAGTTTAGTTATTTCTAATCGTTTGAATTTTATTTTTGTATGTTTATGAAAATACTGGGTCAATCGAACTCGCTCTATGAATGTATGCAGTTCTAGTTCTAATTGTATATTACATGATGCTAATCATATTTTTTTTTTTTGAATGAAGTGATGGTGGAACTGTTTTTGATATCAAAGGCCAACAATTTAATATGTAATCCATCAAACTAATATGTACAAACTGGAATGAAAGGTGTTGTCTATAACACTATAACCAACTTGATAAATGTATATGTAGTATAATAAATATAATATAAGAGGTATTAGTATTTAAAAATTAATGTGCAAATCGAAAAATATTAACACTAATTTGAGTGAATATTTGCATACTAAATTTAATGTTAACATCGGAAAAAATCTGGAAAGCCACAAACCAAATCAGTTGCCGACCTATAGTTTACATGTATGGTAATTTAAGGGTTATGTTTTCTTAGTTTAAACTGATTTTTATAAATATCTTTTAAATCATTAGTTCGTATAAAAAAATTAATGATAAAAAGATCAAACAATCGGTTCATCTTAGATGATCAGTTTTAAGCTTCAACCCGAATCGACCCGAATCGTTAAATGGTAAAAACCGAATGGTTACATCAAACAGTTATATCAAACAATCAACCTTCAACCGATAAAATTTTGACAGGATTTCAACAACAAAAACTAATTAATAAAAAGAGGCAGTTAAACAATACATCTGGATTCAACATCAAAAACTAATTAATAAAAAAAACAAAGAGGCAGTTAAACAATACAGATCCAAAAACCACAGTTATTTCAACATTTACAACCTTCTAAAGTTTAAAGACACAGTTAAAAGTTACAAAAAAACCAAGAAATTTGGAAGAACTTACAACAATGCAAGAGGCAGATGTAAAAAGCCGACAAAAAATGTGAAACCTTGATGTGAGAGCCGAGAAACAACGTAAGATCCAGATGCAAAGAGTCAATATATTCTGAAATCGAAGTAAAGTAGAAGTTGTTAGGTTGATATTTTGAAGGTTTAATTGATGCAAGATTTAAAAGTAGGATTTAGTTGAACTGAGATAAACTTACAATTTGAAAGTTCAATTCGTCTCAGTTGAGTGTAGTTGAATGTTTGTAGAGTGTTGAGCTTGATGAAGTATTTATAGAGACTGAAGCAAGCATGCTCTATTTCAGACAACAGTAAAATCTTGCTTTACAGCTGTAGATGTAAAAGCAGTACGTCAGTTGAGTGTAGTTGAGTGTAGAGTGTTGAGCTTGATGAAGTATTTATAGAGACTGAAGCAAGCAAGCTCTTTTTCAGACAACAGTAAAATAGTAAAATCTTGCTTTACAGATGACATGACTATTTCTGATAAGTAGTAAAAAAAACAAAAGGACAAAAGTCAAACAGACATTTCTGACATGACTTGGTTTCTGAAAAGGTTGAGATATATTAGAAGATATTAATCTAACTAAAGACTTATTAAGAATATGAAAGGGGTAATAGTTGACTGATAACTAAAAAGGGTTATATGATTTAAGAAATAATCCTTTTAGGACACGATAACTAAAAAGGTGAAACCAGTTATATGATTTAAGAAAGGGTTATATGATTTAAGTTCTTTTAGGACATGATTTAAGAAAGAGTTATATGATTTAAGAAATAATCCTTTTAGGACATGATTTAAGGGTTTTAGGACACGATAACTAAAAAGGGTTATATGATTTAATCTAACTAAAGACTTATTAAGAATATGAAAGGGGTAATAGTTGACTGGTTTTAATTGTTTTCATAAAAAAACTTCTCTATTTGTAAATTATTGTTTTAGTAATAAAAACAATATTGTTAATCTTGCTTTAGAAACATGCTCTCTTTCAGACTAACAGTAAAATATTGCTTTACAGATGACATGACTATTTCTGATAAGTAGTAAAAAAACAAAAAGGACAAAAGTCAAACAGACCATTTCTGACTTGATTTGGTTTCTGAAAAGGTTGAGATATATTAAAAGATATTATTCTAACTAAAGACTTATTAAGAATATGAAAAAAGTCTTTGGATTATAACTTGAAGTTGGATTCTAAGTAAATAATAAGTTTATTCAAAAAGTTGCTGATCTAATCTGTCAAACAATAAGTTTATTCAAAAAGTTTATTAAAAAGAGTTATCATTTGATGCAAGTGCAAAGCTGTTTAGAGTTTTTACCTGATTCATTGTCGGTTTCGACTTGCGGCGGGTTGAATCGCCAAAGGTTTTCTATGCTTTTTAGGGGGAAAATGGGTGCTTCTCTCCACAGGGCATACAAAACACAGATTATTGGCGGAAGCCCGCCAAATTTAACATATAATTTTTTTTTATATGTTAAATATGGCGAGCTGCCGCCAATAACCTGTGTTTTGTATGCCCTGGGAGAGAAGCACCCATGTTCCCCCTAAAATGCAAAGAAAACATCAGGGTCAACCCCAGTGGATCTTGTGTCGAATAGAGAGAAAATCATCGATTCGGTGTCATTGAACCCTATCCAAACACTGTATAAGTATTAAACAGATCAGACTCAAATAGCGAACAAAAACGTATGAAAATACAGATTTAGACTTCATATACCGTTTCATAAAAAAAAAACTTCTCTATTTGTAAATTATTGTTTTAGTAATAAAAACAATATTGTTAATGATAATTTTAGTACAAAAATTGAGTTTAAGAACAAGAAATGAATTCAAGAACAAAAATTGAATCTAAGAACGTCTTCTATCTATGAATCTAAGAACAAAAACTGAATTTCACAGTTCATACCTTCTGCTGCGTTTGCAGGCTTCTGCTACAGCTTCGACTTCTACTATGGCTCTTGCTTCTGCTGCAACTCCTGCTCGCCTGTGTTTGTACATCCATCAGTTGGTGATCTAATCTGTCAAACAATAAGTTTATTCAAAAGAGTTATCATTTGATGCAAGTGCAAAGCTGTTTAGAGTTTTTACCTGATTCATTGTCGGTTTCGACTTGCGGCAGGTTGAATCGCCTAAGGTTTTCTATGCTTTTTAGGGGGAAAATGGGCGCATCTCTCCACAGGGCATACATAACACAGGTTATTGGCGGCAGCCCGCCTGGCGAGCTGTCGCCAATTAACCTGTGTTTTGTATGCCCTGGGAGAGAAGCACCCATGTTCCCCCTAAAATGCAAAGAAAACCTGATGAATTCAAGTACAAAAACTGATCAGACTCAAATAACAAACAAAAAACATTAGATGTGGTTTATAGCGATACCTAGAGGTCAACCCCAGTGGATCTTGTGTCGAATAGAGAGAAAATCATCGATTCGGTGTCATTGAACCCTATCCAAACACTGTATAAATATTAAACAGATCAGACTCAAATAGCGAACAAAAACGTATGAAAATACAGATTTAGACTTCATATACCGTTCAGCTCGTCGACGTTGTTAGGGTTTCGCTCCACGACCTCTTGCTTCTGCTGCAACTCCTGCTCGCCTGCTCGGATAAGGTAAATCTTGAATGTCTCATATTTACACATTGGTCAATATATGATTAGTGATTACAAAATCTCAATAAAATATTTTACTGAATCTTTTTAGTTGGTAATGAACTAATAATATTTATTTTCTATTAAAAAACCATTAATATGATTGCTCAAGTCAATAAACATAACTCTTGTCGCAAACATAAAGTTAACCAAATCCAAACACATATGTAGAAGTTATAAACAGATCAGACTCAAATAATAACTTTGTCTCTCTCTCTCTCACACATATATATAGTTTCACAGTTTAAGTCATACAGACACCTATAGATAAAGAGTAAACCCATAACCACCTATAGCAAGCTATCCAACAGATTTATTCCACTTTTCATGGCATGCAGTCAACATTGATTAGTCCATCCGAATAAGCATACAAAACTTTTCTTAATTCATAATGTGAGCAAAGCAAACACTCATTCTGTCACGACTTCCGAGATGTAACACATATACCAATCACTCAATCTTCATATCTCAAATATGCCCTATGTTGATAATAGTTTTGAATCTACACAAATCAAGCCAAACAGACCTCCATTTCTAAACAGATGCACCAAAACAACACATAATAGAGCAAATATTCATAACCAAAACCTAACAAAATCAAACACGTTCAAAATGAATTAAGGAACTCGAATCAATCAGTATACATTGACTAACACTTGATCTGATCTGATCAGATCAGATCAAAACAACACGTAAACGAAAAATAAAACTATTCATTACCAAATTTGTTTTGACCCAAATTTGTTTTCACATGTTTCTCAACCCGCCCATTTTGCCACTACTAATCTCAAGGAAAGTCTGTATTGAGAAAAACTGCAGTACCTGTTGGACGAAATATAACAGGACAACCAGGGGTATTTGTGAAAACAAATGTATCATTTGATCCCTGTATAGTATTCACCAACCAGTGAAAGAATGATTAAAAAATAAAAAGAAGTTAATCAATATATATTTCATATCTTTTCTTGGTTGGAGGTCTCAAATAAGCATACCTAATATCTTTTCTTAGTTGACGGTTTCAAGGGTGCCTCAACTAAACCACCAAACACCGCCTCTTTATGATCTCCGACAACCTGAAATTTGTTAATCAAGTTTCAGTTTAAAGATAATTTAGAAGGTTTTATGTCTAAAATATACACTTTGGACGCCTTGCGACCAGTTTGAACCAAAGATATAAACAGGTTGAATTCGGACTTACCAGCAGACTTAGCCCGGGGGAAAGATTACTTCTTCTATACAAAGTTGACAAAGATATACCATGCCTCCATGTACTGCATATGAAAACCAAATACAAAATAAAAATAACATAACACTACAAATTCTTCCATACAACACAATCAAAATCAAATGCAATACCTGTACAGCAGGACCCATTTCTTTCCTCGACTAAGAACCGGGAGTGCAACATAAAGAGCAGCCCGTGTGTCTTCAGTCATAAGCTGCGATGGTTCCGACATATTCGGTAGTTTAGGCCCGCTCAGTTTATCCAGATTTGTCATACACAAGAGCCCAACCCTCCTCTTCTAGAACCTCACTGGGCATATCCCTTAGTTTTGGCTGCAGCCACCAAATCACCAAGCCAAAAAATTAGGTTAATACAAATAAAGATAGGAAAACGGATGTGTCGCAGGGTCAAGTTGGGTAACAGTAATATGCCAATTAACTTACCTTAACATGAATTTAAATGAAACCAAATAACAGCACCAAGTTCACTAATATGTAGATTTCTTATAATGTGTAGATTTATGTTGTTTTTTTCTTTTCTTTTCTAGCATTTTTGCAAGACTGGTGATTTAAACCTCATATACTGTTCTTCACTTTAGCAGCCTTGTTATTGTTAACTATATTAAAAAACATATTTAAGGAGCTGAGAAGGCTAGCCGGTTATACCAAGCTGCAAATCAAAAGTTAAAACATCAGCTTCCACATATTTAGACATAAAAACCCTAGAAACCATGAAAATCTCACCAATATCCGAGTAGCCAATGTATTCGACAGACCATGATTCGCGAGTGCATCCATCAAACAGCCAACATGATGCTCACAAAAGAATGAAGACCCCACGGTCTTCATCTTCAACTGTATTCACATTTCTAGAAAACAAAAACCGTAATCAATACAAAAATATATACTCTCTCCGTAGATCCATTCACAAAACATTAAAAAAAAACACAAAACCAACACAGATCTGAAAGTATTATAACAGATCTGACAAAGATGTTTATAAAAAACTTAAATGATATAAAATTTAACAAACAAAACTATAGATAGGGTAAAAAACGGTACCATTAAGGCTGAATTTGAAGGTTCTTGAACCAAGCCGCAGTGTTCTCTCTTTCACCTGTTCATCGGTCTTCGTCTTCAACTATATTCAAATTTCCAGAAAACAAAAACCCTAATCAATACAAAAATATATACTCTCTATGTTGATCCATTCACAGAACATTAAAAAAATCACAAAACCAACACAGATCTAAAAGTATTATCACAGATCTGAGTCTTCGTCTTCAACTATATTCAAATTTCCAGAAAACAAAAACCCTAATCAATACAAAAATATATACTCTCTATGTTGATCCATTCACAGAACATTAAAAAAATCACAAAACCAACACAGATCTAAAAGTATTATCACAGATCTGAGTCTTCGTCTTCAACTATATTCAAATTTCCAGAAAACAAAAACCCTAATCAATACAAAAATATATACTCTCTATGTTGATCCATTCACAGAACATTAAAAAAATCACAAAACCAACACAGATCTAAAAGTATTATCACAGAACTGACAAAGATTAAAAAAAAAACGTAAAAGATAGGGTAAAAAACGGTACCGGTTCCATGGATGAAAGGGGAGAAGACGGTGATGGCGACGACCGGTTCCATGGATGAAAGGTGGAGGTGCGGTGGATGATCTAGGGTTTGTAGAGAAAGGTGGAGCGGCGGATGAAACAATTGTGGTTTAGAGAGTGATAGAAAGAATATATTGGATCCATCAAACTAAAAACGGGTCAAGTTGATCCGGTAAGATCCGCGTGGGTATCATCAGGTGTTGAAAACAAGTTTCAACACTTTGTGCTTAACAGGTTTGTACAATGGGCTTTAAAGACTTGTAAAGTGGCAAATGACCATTCTATCCTTCCTATATGCTTTATAAAGTAGTATAGATTACGTACGACAGGTAATTACGCACGTTCATTTTAAAATCACACACGTTATAACTCAAAAATCCAAAATCACGCATGTTGAAACACAATAATCACGCATATTGAAAACATTAATCACGCATGTTATAGAACAAATCACGCACGTTGTTGTACGTGAAGTACGTTAAGCCGTAATGTACGATATACTTTTTCTATATTTTCATTTCAAAAAAAAACTTTAATAGTTTTTATTTTAAGTTTTAAAATATTTATGATTTAAATTTACACATATTTAGTTTTACTGTTATATACACTAACAATGCAATTACCATTGTGCCGTGCTTATTTCTGCATTTCAAAAAACAAAAGAACTATTAAGTTGCGATATAAATTTTGTTTAAAATTGAAAATTTCATAGTATTTTTTGCTAGGTCACGGCTTTATCTTTTCGTTTAATCTAATACTGTTATAAGTAAACTTTTTATATCTTTTTTCGTATTACATTTTGTGATTTTATGATGTGTTCTCACTCAAAGTTACCGCTAGCTTGTTGTACATTTAATTGAGCAATCGTCATCTTTATTTTTGTGTAAAAAATTTTAGAGTAAATTGCCAAAATCGTCCATGAGGTTTGGTCATGTTTGCCGATTCATCGAAAACAACTTTTTTTTGTACCATATTGTCTTCACTTTTGAGATTTTTTGTAATTTTCATCCAAATGTCTAATTTAGGTTATTTTTTATGTCATACATTAGGATGAAAATGGCAAATAATCACAAACCTCAGGGACGATTTTAGCAAAAAAGTTAGATGTTTGGATGAAAATGGCAAACAATCCCAAAAGTGAATGACAATATGGTACAAAAAATTGTTTTAAATGAAACTGACAAATATAACCTAACCACAGGGACGATTTTGACAATTTACACTAAATTTTATTTGAGAGCCATTGAAAAACTCAGATCCACTTTATCACCATGGTATCTATTTGATCGGAAAAAAATCACGCTATAGAAAATTTGTAAGCAAATAAATTCTATATGTTGCGTCATTATTTTTATACGTTATGTAAGTAATTATATACCTTGCGTAATTTTGTGCTTAATTTTTCAGTATTTTGTGTAATTATGTCATGAATCTATATGTCGCATCCTAGTGGTTTCATACAATTTACAAGTTAAAGAGGCTGTATCGGTGTCGTAACGAAACGAACTGATTTAGACCAAACAACATCAATGCAGGCCCGACCCAAGGGTAAGTCAAACAAAGCTCTTGCTTTGGGCCTCCACACATTAAAGGCCCCATTTTTACAATTTATTTACATATTATTAGGCCCAATTTCTAGTTTGTTATGTTTGGCGGCCTACCATCAACCTAGAAGAACAAAAACCAATTAATGCCTCTTTGGGTGAAAATCGAAGCGTCGATCTATCGAATTTGTGTAGAAAATCGAACATTGAGTGAAAATCGAAGCGTCGATCTATCGAATTTGTGTAGAAAATCGAACATTGAAACAGATGTTCTGTCGAAAATCGAAAACAAATGACAGAAGCTAATCATAATTCAAAGTCTTGGGTTCTCCTGTGATCCAAACTTCATCGGTCTAAAATTAATAATAAGTCGGAAGTCCTACTACACAATCTTCATTAAAGTAATTCAAGTGAAATGGAACTGTGATAATAAGTCTTGTGAAACTATGAAGGTAAAAGCAAAGGGGTACCGGATGTTTAAAAGCTTGTTGGATGTTAATTTGTACAACAATTTTTTTTTTATTTATTTCTTTTCATTAGTTGACATAAGTGAAAAGAATAACTAGATCATTATATAATTGTTTAAGCATTTGGTACATGAAGTTCGTTTGGTTTCAGCAACATGAGCCTTACTAATAGTCTAATCTTTGTTGGATGTTTATAATAAAAAAAAGGACATTTACAGGATCGTAGAAATGTCTAAACCATCTGTTAGTGATAATGCAAATACTAGATACCGGTAACGTGTATTGTAACTTCATGTTTATATAAAATTTACTTTAAGCATTTTTTTTTTCCTTTTACAAGGGCCTCAAATTTTTAGTTTGCTTTGGGCCTCACATTTGGTTGAGCCGGCCCTGCATCAATGACAGTATGGGTGTTATCGAAACCGTTACCAATATTCGTTTTCGTGATTTTTGATCTATGAGAAACATATGTCGATATCCTTTTAAACATATCACGACTTTATTTTAGGGTATTTTAATTTGGTTGCTATTCCCGAAACTAGCAAACAAAAAGGAAGTGAGTTGCCAAGTGTCGTTACCGTAATGAAACGAATCGATACCGACTGAATTCTTGTTGTAACACGTATACAAATTTTACTGTCATGTGTTATGTGTGTGTATATACATTATACATAACACATAACCTAAGATAATAATAAATAACTGGTCTTAAGCGCTCCGCGTTGAGGGGCAGGGGCGTAAAACTGTGCAAAGTAAAAATTGTAAATAAAAACACGAATCTATAACACCAAGTGACTCAGATGACGTGAAACGTAGACAAAGTCGAATTTATACCGACAAGTATTAGAAAGTTGAGGGGGTTCGAAATGATTTTGTAGATAGTTCGGTGACGCGACGGAAATTCGGTTTGTACCGGTTCGGTTCGTTACTGTATTGATGCATGCTATAGCAACCGAAAAAAACTCAAAAAATAAAGTCGTTATATGACCAAAACGATATGTACATGTTTTTAGTTCATTGCAGACACTCGATTAGGCACATCAGAAGGTAAATAAAAGAACACATTACATCATAAATTAGCAAAATCGTAACATAAAACCGTGTTATTATCATATAATGACAGTATCACTTCTTTTAAAATCGTTACCTTAATATCCACACCTACTTCAAAAAAAATTAATTTATAATGATAATGATTTTTTTTGTACTAAAGTTACTAAAGAGAGTTAAATTCTATTATATTTATAATAGTAATAATAATGATACTTTTGAATTAAATTACCGAAAAATACAGAATCTACGGATTCTTAAGTATTATGAATGACAACATGATATGTTTGAAACAAACTTTGAGTTACTATAGAGAATAATCAAAGTATGAGTTTAAATATTTTTCATATTTAACCATATTACATGATTTAACAGTTTAATCTTTTTACTAAAAACTTTTACGTTTATCAATATAGCTTAACAATTTGTTAATAGCCTAAGCACTTTTTAAATTATATGGGTTAATTTGTATTAACAAATAAGGGAAAACATTATTCAAATCGTGTAATACACATGACTATATTCTAGTCTCTATAATAATAAAAAATGTCTAATTAAAAAAAAAACTATATTAAAGAAGTCATTGCTCTTTAATTAAATAAATTTACTTTTAGTGGTTTTTAAGTTTTCATAGTTTTTGTGATGAATTATAATAACGGGAGATAAAGTTTAGTGGACAAGATTGAATAATTAAGATATAATCTTGTAAACTTTAAACCACAAACATTTTATCAATATGGATGTGAAGCTTTAGTAGGGAATGGTTCACATTAGTTTGCAAAAGAACATCATCGATCACCAAAAACATCATGTTCATGAAATATATTACGATGAGTTTCAACATGTTATTAAATTTGGATCCTTAATATCTCACAAACATAACCCATCTCGCTTTCAATGATCCCCGATGTGCATTTGGGTGTCATGTGTATGTTATTAGCGAAGAAACGCTCACTAGCAGGACCTATGGAGAACAAGCAAGCGTTTTTTGGAAAAAAAAAAAAGAATTTGACATGAAGACCAAGGCTCTTCACATGCCCGAATGCTACTCGAAAAACATTGATAGATGTCATGATCATTAAACATGTTATAATGTTTCAACAAGCCCAGTTTGATCTCCATAGCCATTCTACTAAATATCGTCGAGCTAAATGAATAACTCTTTAAAATTCTCCTTGGCAAATTGTAAACTCACACACATTTCACGTCCTAAGCTACACTTGATGATTTGTTCAACCTCATGATAGGTTCATGATAGTTCACAATGTATTGTAACTTGTAAGGTTTTTTGATGCTCTACAATGATTATACGTTTATGACAAATTAACTTCACCTGAATCATATAATCACAACTATTAATTCAATCCAATATGCCTTAGGCCACGTGTGGTGGGTTATGTGACAAGTGGCAATTGTGTAAGAAAAGGGGTTATGGTGCTTTATATAACTTGAGTGTGTAGTGAAGTTAGGACTTTATATATATGTGTGTGAGTGGGGAAGGAATGATAACGTCGTGATATACATAGCGGGGAGGCAAAAAACTTACCCCATAGTCAGTGGCGGACCTACCCTTTGGCCAGGGTGGGCGGCCGCACCCCTTGAAAAAAAAAATTTAGTGTATATTTTAGGCAAAAAACCCGACCGCACCCCATGAAAATATGGTTGAACATCTCATCCGCACCCCCAACAAATAATTTATGGGTCCGCCACTGCCCATAGTGCCGGCCGTAATGGTGTAGCCGGGCGCTATGGGGCGCCATTATCATTTCCGACGGTATATACCGTCCCGTTACGGGAGGGTCTTACTATGGGAAGTATCAAACTGAAAATTACATCATTGGTAAAAGGATTGATTTTTTGAACAGTAGCGGCCTATAGGATATAACCCTTGAAGGTATATCGGTACAAGTTTGTATTGCATGCTTTGGTACCATTTAAAGTGCTTGGTGTGCTTATTTTTTAATTTTAAAAATTTAATTGTTTTTATTTTAAGTTTTAAATATTTATGATTTAAATTTATTTTTTTAATTTTAAAATTTAATTGTTTTTATTTTAAGTTTTAAATATTACACGTATATGGTTTTACTCTTATGCTCAGTACACTAACAAAGTAACAATGCCGTGTTTATATCTGCATAGGAAGGTTAACGTACATTACGGCTTAACGTACACTAGTCACTTACCCGCGCGATGCGGCGGGAGTGGCAATTTATAATAGTATAATTGTTTACCGTTAGTTTATCCGTCGTCTCATGAAATATTGTATAGTACTTAAGTTAGTTTTCTTATTCGTGATATAATGGCACTGGTTTTTCTGTTAGTTTATCGATTATTTGGTGATCTTCTACAAGAATAGTACAAAACAAGGAAGTAGATGTAATTAAAAACAAGAAGAGTTCAAAACAGTCAAGTAGCTGGACAAAACAATAAAAACACCATGCGGGGAGTCTCTTGTATCTCTTCCTGTTTTACCAATACATCCGTTCGCTTATGACTTTCTTGTATCTTCTCCTCTACTGTACCAGATTTCGACACATAAAAAAATGTTAGACGCCTACAGGTGGTTTAAAATAGTAATTAAAAGGTAATTTCTGGAAGCAAATAAGGCACAAAATCTACTAATTTACCTTCTTTTTTATACGGATGCGATTAATTAATCACGCAACACTTCCTGGTAGACAACATTTGATGTGTAAACTCCGCGTTGTTTGAATTCTTTGGCGAGATGTACCAACACCTTCGTACTTTGTCTTGAAATCCCTCTTGATAACGCGACATAAAGTTGTCCATGTGAAAATACAGAATCCGGTAGATAAATACCAACGTTCGGAATTGTTTGACCTTGAGCTTTATTAATCGTCATGGAAAAGCTAAGTCGAATTGGAAATTGTTTTCTTTTCAGCTTGAATGGGAACATGTCATCTTCAGAAAGGGTTAGAGGGATTCTTGGCAAAAAAACTCTTTTTCCGGCATGTTGACCGACTGCAATTTCCGCATCAATAACATTTCGCATGAAACCCTTACATATCAACCGCGTGCCATTACACAGGCCATGTGATGGATCGATATTACGTAACAATATTATTGGGCATCCAATTTTTAAACGAAGCTTATGAGGCGGCAAACCACTAACATTTAGCGAGTTTAAGAACTCGACCGGATAGAAGTTGCGCTGATCGTCTTCAGCTTCATAAAAACTGTAATAAACTTTTTCCTCCCCTTGAAAATTTTCAATCATTTGATTATTAATCTCGTCAACACTATCATTTTTAGTGGACAATATTGCTCTAGAGATTATATAATCTGAAGAATATACATTATCTTCAATTGATGGAAAGATGGCATGGATCAATTCTTTTATAGCGTTTTCTCTGTTGTTGCACTGAATTGTCATGTCATCGGGTATGCGGATATAGTTTCCTTCGATTGGTTCTTCAGTTCCATCGCCGACTCTTAAAAGAAATTTAGAAAACCATGGATCTTTTAGAAAGTTGAGGGGGTTCGAAATGATTTTGTAGATAGTTCGGTGACGCGACGGAAATTCGGTTTGTACCGGTTCGGTTCGTTACTGTATTGATGCATGCTATAGCAACCGAAAAAAACTCAAAAAATAAAGTCGTTATATGACCAAAACGATATGTACATGTTTTTAGTTCATTGCAGACACTCGATTAGGCACATCAGAAGGTAAATAAAAGAACACATTACATCATAAATTAGCAAAATCGTAACATAAAACCGTGTAGCCCAACCGAAAACGTACATAAAAATAAGTAAGAAAACATATTATATTTGACACGGCTTATGTCCAAAAAGAGTTCACGTCGAAACGTAAACCAACTTGAATTTATACCGACACGACAAAATTTAAATCAAAACATAGACAAACTGAAAATATACATTAAAATAAACATGGAAACGTATTATATTTGATCCGACTCATTATCAAAAAAAAACTTTAAGTCGAAATTTAAATCAACTTAAATTTATACTGACACATACATTAAAATTAGCAACGTAAAACTCAAGGCGTAAAAATGACATTTTACAAGATTTTTAGAAAATTAAATAAATATAAGTGTTAAAATGGAAACTTGAGGATGTGAACTATAAAAAAAGACGAAAACCAAAAGAAAATAAACAAAGTTCACAAAAGGACAAAATTAGAAGAAAAAAAAAATTTAAAAACATGATACTCTTCCTCAAAATTTTATGAATTAGCATAACTAAATACTAGTTTTAAGCCCCTCGTGTTGCGGTGTGGCGGTGTAAAACCGTGATACCAGAATTGCGGGGAGTAGGGTCGTAAAATAATGCTAAGTAGTAACCGAACAATGACCAAAATCAGGAAAAAACGTAAGATAGAAACATGAATTTCTAACACCAAGTGACTCACGTGACGTAAAACGTAGATGAAATCGAATTTATACTAACACGCCTTAGAAAGTCGAGAGGGTAAAAAAAAATCTAAGGGACCAAATGTGACAACCAAATACTGTGCTAAGTAGCAACCGAGCAAAAAAAAACCCGATGGACCAAATGACCACCAAATCCAAAAAAAAACATCAAACAAAAACTAATAAAAAACAAAATTTATTTAAATTCTGTGCCAAAATTAATAAAATCAGATTTTATTACAAAAATGGAAAAACTTAAAATTTACTGTGAAAAAAAAAACACAAAAGACAAAAGAGGTAACTTTGTAGAATTGTAACCACGTTTTTAAATTAGTAATCTTCTAAATTAGTAATTGTGATCTTGTTCCCTCCCTGTTCAAAGGCCGAAAAAACATTACTAGGTATAGCAAAGAGTGATAGGGAGAAACTTATGCAACTTCTTTAGGTATTAACATAACACATGTCCACTATTCTTTCATCCTAACACCTATATATACTTTCCTTTCTCCATCCTACCTTCTCATCAACACAATCTCTTTCCACCTTGTATTCCTTTCCATTTATACAAACAAACACCGGTCTACGCAAAAAAGATGAACAACCAACAAAGCGCAGGTTTCCAAGCCGGCCAGGCCAAAGGCCAAGCCGAGGTAACCGATCATCCACCGTCCACTCATTGATTAAGTGGACGTTACGAATTTTGGTTTGTAAGACTATTTATATTGATCTATTTTGATTGTTACTTTTTTGTTTTGTTTGTTGTGTTAAAATATCTTATCAGGAGAAAGGTAGCCAACTAATGGACCAAGCTAGCAATGCAGCCCAGTCTGCCAAAGAATCAGTTCAACAGGTTTAACTTCAATTATTGTTTTTATGATTAGCAAATAAATAAACTAATAATAAATAAATTAATAAATAAACAAATAAATGATAAAAAAAATGCAGGCTGGTCAGCAAATGCAGGAAAAGGCACAACAAGCAACTGAGGCAGTGAAGGATGCAACTGGAATGAACAAATGAATGAAAGATGTTCACTTCATTAAGCATCATGGCCTTCTCTTGAATTAGGATCCCATTTATTTTCTATTAACTCGTTTTTTTTTCTTTTAATGTTTGGCACTATTTTAGTTGCTATTTTTCCGTTTTTTTTATGCTTTATAATTGTTAAACGGTTAAAGAATCTCGATGTATCGAGTTATTAACGTTTATTAATAAAACGACAAAGTAATTCAAGAGTGTATGTTTGTGTTTTCATTTACATGTATGTGCATACCATATATAACGTGTATTGCAAATAGGATGACGCTTAACGCTTTGTTCCCAAGTAAATAAATATATTAAGTACACAAGCGTGCCGATAGACGCAGGGGCGAAGCTTCTTGGGGGCGGGGGGGGGGGGGGGGTCGCCCGACCCCCGGGATTTTTCGCTCAGTAGTGTTATATATGTAGTTTTCGTATAGAAATTTTTGGATATATACGTTTTTACCCCCCCGATTCTATAGAAATTTTTGGGTATATATGTTTTAGCCCCCTCCGTTTTCTCCGGCAAGCTTCGCCACTGGATAGACGTTGATCTAACTCATTACAAATCAAAGGACTTTCACCAACATATATACCGGTCGTTTATGCATGGGTGAAGATAGAGACTGTTAGAAATCCATGTTAAAGATAAGAATATTAAAAAAATCATTTTGTTTTCCATGATGGTGTCGGGTACCAAGTACATAAGATTAGTTGATTTCAATGATAAGGGTAGAGGGTATAACCCTCGGGGACTTGTGCGGGGAGGTATGTCACCGATTCGGTGACTATACCGTGTGTTTGTGGGTATTCGGTGAGGAGGAGAGAGGGTGGGTATTTCGGTGAGTGTTTACCGAAAATGAGAGAGAGAGGGTGATTGAGAAAATGGTGGGTCCCAACCCCTTTTAACCAATCACAATTTATTTATTTTTTAACCTACTCAAACATCCTAGGGTGTTTGACTATACCCTCTGATTGAGTGCAAAATGGGGAGTGGAATGGGGAGTTGACATGGCATAATATTATTGGGTACGATTTCACTCACCCTCCACCCTAAGAAGTCTCAATATCTCATAACTAAATAAATAATTTATTTTATACAAGTATAACACAGAAAGTTATTTCATCATCTTCTCATTAGTTTTACTTTATCTTATTTTGCACTGCTTAATCTTTTTATGACCATGATTGATAAATCCACCACTCGATCAAATGTTAAATGCAAGGCCAACTGCCCATGTGGGGCTAGCCCACTTGAAGAGGCCTCTTAAAGGAGAGGTCCCAGGTGCAATCCTCGGTAGATCATAATTTAGAATTATTGATTTAAAGGAGAGGTCACAGGTGCAATCCTCGGTAGAGGTGAATAATTTAGAATTATTGATGAATAGAGCAGGAGTAAGCGTTGTCATTCAGATATAAAAAAATGCTAGGTCAACTCAACTTTTTTTTTTTGAAAGCCTAAACCAAGTGCTAAAGTTAAAGCCTTTTTTTTTTGTTTTTTTGCTTTTATCCTAAATTAGGTCATATCTTCTAAAACTTATAAATTGACTGAAAAACTTAATCCTAAAAGGGTTGCAATTTATTATAATTTGTGAAAGAAATAGATAACTTCAAAAGACCTAAAACAACACTGTAAGTGAAATAATCATAAAGAAAGCCCTATTGAATTGATAAAGAAACCACCAAAAAAGCTAACCAGAAATCCTTTCTGATACAATGTAATAAAGTAGGACGTTTACTTTCAAACAGAAGACGATTTATGTCGTTAGAAGTAGCACAAGATTTGTATCACTGCTCTAGCATTTAAAGAATTAAAGTCGTGTTTCTTGATTCCTTTTGCAAACTTATTTTGTGATCAGAACCAGCCTACATGTCATGGCCTAACGCATATAAAAACTTATTCTAACAGAAAGTTGGGCCCTAATGGCCTAATCTTTTGAGGCCCAAACCCTTTACTAGGTGCACAAAAAAAATCAGACCCGGTAAAAAAACCTGGAACGGGTTTTTCAATACCTGGTTATTCTATACCCAAAATCGAAACTGACTCTACCCGTAAGATATAAATAGGGTATGTTTTTTTTATCTCAATACCCGGAACTGGAACCGATTTATACCCGTTTAATAACCGTAACCGATTATGATCTATACCTGGAACCGGTTTTTGAATCCCGGTACAGGTTTTTTTAGTACCCGATATACATTATAATTATGGGTCTAAACTCATTTTACTTGGCAGTAAAGAATCATTATATGCTTTAAACTAATAAGAATCGAACAAATACAATCATTTTCTTTGTTTTTGTTTTAATTTTGTTTCATTTTCTTTGTTTTTTGTTTTAATTTTGTTTAATTCTCCAAATGGCCTACTGACGAAATTTACCACATCGGGATACGCTCGTCTTCGAACTGGGGAAAACTCTCACCTAGGGCAGAAGCCCGAGAACACTCGCCCAAAGGCATAACAGTGCGGTGAGGAAAACCCATTCAGTTCAAGGTTCGGACTAACGATCGCCGCCTACTCGCCTAGTCTCCCATCATCACCAGGTGTCACTGATAACTAATGGGGAGAAGTAGGAATTGAACTTGGGTCTCTTGGAAACCCAAGTCTCAACTACTCTCGTAAATAGCTTCCGATTGTGCTACATCGTTTCAATGTGCAGGTTCTACGCCTAGCAAACCAACTATTGTGGAAGTTCTTCTTACAACGAGAAACACAGTTATTTGGGCACACTTTGAGTTATGTAAAATGTCGTCCAGTCCAAACAGAGCTCGGTGCGTTCATTGTGGTGTTGTGTTAAATCGGAGTCCAACTCTACTTTGAAAAAACATCTAGAGTCGTTTTGCAAGGTGTTGAAAAAGCACTAGATCAAGGTCAAACTTCAATGTCAACCGACATGAAATATTTGGCATTTTGATGTTGATGCGGTTTGAGAAAGCATGGGGAAGTTTGTGACTCAAGAGAGCTTGCCATTCGACCACTTCGACAACCTTCGTTTGACGAGTCTCATCCGAAAAACACCACAACCGCATTATAATCACGTAAATTGCAAAACCTTTAGACGTGATTGTCTTATAGTGTGGAAAAAGGCTAAAATAAAATTAATTTTGGGTTTTCAAAATATAGAAACCGGTGTAATTTTAGTGATGTTACCACACGGTTTACTTGAATCGTACCCAGTGGCGGACCCAGGAATTTTTCCATGGGGGTGCGGAAGATTTTTAAAAATTTTAGGCCCCTAGGTACATAAGTAAAAAAAATCGGTTGTATCGGGTCGGGTCGGGTCGGTTCGGGTCCTGTAAGTCAAAAGAACATCAAACTAAAAATCATCTAAATAACATAATGCCCTTCTAATCTCATCCCGTTGATTCACGTTATATTCTTCTATCGGCTTGCGATCATACGGATCCGAAGGAAGAGTATCCAAATCAATTAGTTCGGAAGATGTATCCACTTTCCGCTTGACAAATCGCGCCATAAACTCTCTACTCATGGTTCCTATAATCCTATCACAATAAAATTGATCCATGACCATAAGTTCATCGTTCCATAGCCTTTTTGTTTAATTTTAACTTTCAACCATTCAAGCAATCAAACCCTAGTCCCCTAGAATTGTGAGTGTAATCACCCCTAAAAATCATCTAAATAACATAATAATCATCTAAAGCAGTAAAGCAACGACTAAACACAAGATTTTTCAAACATATTTAAGAATTTTACTACCCCTTTCTACCTTAATATCAAGTAAATTCATAAAAAAAAAAACAATAAAACTTACCTTTGAAGATCGCCGGTCAGTTTTGGGGCGGATTCCGGTCACTTTCCGGCTGTGATCGACCTGTGTTGTTGCTGCTGCCTGCTGATGATGTCGCTTCGCTGGGCAGGAGGGAAAGAACGCAGGATCGCTGGGCGGGATGATGGGAATTGAAGGGGTGGGATTGATAAATGGGCTTTAGTTTAGTATTTGTATTTAAGTTATTTGGGTAATGGACATGGGCTACAACCTTGGGCTGCTGGGCTAATGGGCAAGAGCCAAGAGGGCAGAATTTGGTTTGGGTAATAATGGACTAAGTGTATATAATGTATTAAAATAGGTAGTATTTTTATAAAAAAAATCAAACTTTACTAAAAAAATGTATAATATAAATCCATAATATTTTTTACCTATGGTGTGCGGACGAAAAATTCCAAGGGGTGCGCCCGAAAAATCCAAGGGGTGCGGACGAAAAAATCCAAGGGGTGCGGACGGGATTTTCGTCGGAAATTTACACTAAATTTTTTTTTTCTCGGGGGTGCGCCCGCCCACCTTGGCTTGGTGGTGGGTCCGCCCCTGATCGTACCTTTGCGTTACCACGCATTCGATACACTCCAATTCGTGGAAAATGATGAGGCGTACGATTGCTTTTGAAATGTTTCCGCATCCACATACCACAAGCAATTGGAAACTTTCAATTGGAAAACAGAGTTTTTGGTATTTCTTTTGATAACGCATCAGATAATAATGTCATGGTTGCACAACTAAAACTAAGAGGCTGCTTGTTTACCTCTTAAGGAGGCTCTTAATGGTTCAGACCTCTTACCGGTTCAACACTTAATGGTTCAGACTGTTTGTTTCACGAGCAGTTGTCTAAATGGTTCGGACATTTGCCTCTGAATGGTTAAGCATTATACAAAGTCTGAATGGTTAAGACCTCTAATCTGAATTGGTCAGACATTTGCCTCTGAATGGTTAAGCATTATACATGCTCTTAATGGTTCAAACCTCTTACTGGTTCAACACTTAATGGTTCAGACCTCTTACTGGTTCAGCACTTAACCATTCAGATGTTGCCAAACAGCCCCTAAGATTTAAACGATTTACATTGGTGTTTTTATAGTCGATTTATTGCATATATTTTCAACTTGGTTGTGCAAGACGGACTTAGTAAAATTGCGAATATAGAAGAAAATTTTAAACAAATGTTACGTGATATTTTTATGAGTAGTAAGGCAACATATTGTAGATATAGAAGGTTTTGTAAAGAGTCCAGTTTCACTTGTTTAGGTGCAAATTGGGATGTACCTACTCGATGGAATTTGACTTACAATATGTTTGAAAGTGCTTAAAAACAAAAAGATAGTTTAATTGCATTTCATAACTTATTGTAAACGAACAATATGTTACGCCCTTTCCGTCATCTAGTTGGTAAATTATCGAACAATTAACCAATTTGCTCAGGGTTTTTAAAACCGCAACTACGTTTTTTCTGGGGTTTGTTATCTACAAGTTGTATAGTTCTTAACTAACTTTTTATAATGGCAACGAAACTTCAAAATTTAGAATTTCCAGGCCCAATTTTTGTACAAATGATGTCGCCAATGAAAGAAAATTTTCAAAAATACTTTATAGAATTGCCTCGCATTATTACTTATTACTTGTTCTATCGCATTAAACCCATACCTAAATGTGGGTGGTGTTGAAACGCTAATTGAAAAAATAAGCTATGCCTTGGATTTACAACTTGATGATCCTAATATTGGTTCAAAGTCGATCACCAACTTTAAGAAACATCTAACAAACTTATTTGGGATTTATCATTCAAAATATAGTTCAACATCACGATCAAAAATACATCGTGCCATGGAAAATGCGGCTTCAAGTAGTAGTTAATTGTAGTAAAGATTAAAATATATGTTTGTGTAATACTCTAAGAAGTGATAATGCTAAGCGGGCTCGTGGTCTAACACCTCAAGTAGCGAACTCGGGAAATATATTGCAACATATTTTTTTAGCCACCGTGACTTCCAAACAAGAGTTTGAAAATTTTGACATTTTTGTTTGGTGGAAAGGAAAGGAATTTGAACTTCCGATCCTAGCCACCATGGCCCATAATCAACTAATAGTCTGTCACACCCTCAAATTTTCACATGCGGAGTACCACCGCGAGGCGTGTGACTGACCAGGATCCAGCCGCTAATCATATTGAACTATCATAGTAATAAAACAGTTTTATCAAAATACGATTAGTGACTAATAAAGTTCACATCTAAAATTGTAAGTTTTTAAACAATGCTTAAAGATAATAGCGGAAGCATAAGTCAACAGTTCAGTCAATAGTCCAAAGTTTTAAAATTATTAAAAACCCAACACGGGTCGATGCAACCACTACACCTCCCAAGCTGCAAGTTCCTGCCATCACTGAGTACCTACAAAGCATGCAGTAGGGTATCAACATAAAATTGGCAAGTTCACGAGTTGTCCAGTTTTAATTCCATAAAACTTGTTTAAGTTGTTAAGTTACTCATTTATATCATGCCATGGGGAGCTACCCCATATGTAAGTTACTAAACTGCTAATACCGAATACTTTGCGACCTCATGTTTCGTGTTACCCCGTTTTGTCAATGTCTGTCATCATTGACGGTTTGCCAAGGTCTATTAGTTCACGACTGATCCTTGATGTGTGCAAAATGCAACATATAAATTACATCAAATGAGGCATAAAACTAACCCTTTTTAGTACTAATGTTAGAAAAAGCGCGTTTCTTTCTTCCTTTTGAATTTACAAGACCAAACAAGCTTCAAAGAACAAAAGAAACAAATAAGCAGCCAAAACCAACATAAATACAAAAAGAAGGAATAAATGTGACATGCCCGACCCCTCGGCAGCATCCCCAAAGCAAAAACAAGAAGAACAGAACCTGACCACGGGGCCGTGCCCAGCTGGGCATGGGGCGTGGCCAGGCCCTGCACAACAACACAAACCTGCAGAAGCTTCTACGCCCACCACGAGGCCGTGCCCAGCTCTCCATGGGGCGTGGTCAACTCTTAGATTTGTAGAATCTTGATAGTACAGCAAAGAGTTAACCACGGGGCCGTACCCAGAAGACACAGGGTCGTGTGGGGCCCTCTGCTGACAATTGCAATTAATGAAGGAAGAGAAAAGGATGGTCACGGGCCGTGTTGGCTGGACACGGGGTCGTGGCTAAGGGCTCGGTTCTGGCTATAAATAGGGGTTCTTGGTTCACTTCAAAGGCATCTCTTGGAAAACCACTTCTCTCCCACTTTGCCACCACTCCACCACCACTACAACACCAACACCCACCACCATCATCCATCATCCATCTTTAGAGTGTGTAGTAGTCTCGGGATCCAAGATTGATCGTAAGAGTTCTTGTCAATCAAAGGCCATGTTTGGCTAAACTCTTACATCACTTGGTGAAGACAAGTCTTTAATGTATTACTTTTGATTTTTAATCTTTCGGCACTTTTTAATTAGGTTTGTAATAATGACTTTAATAACTAGTTTCTTATGTTGAAAGTGAATTTTCTTTACCATTTCTTCATGATGTCATTGATTTGCTCATTTGTGTCTTTACGGTCTATATAAAGCGCGTTAACTACCTGGAAAGGGGTTAGGAGGGTGGTTTGGTAAAGTTCTTGTCTCGTTCAGTGTATAGATACTGCGAGGACTTGGTTCAAGCTTACTAGGACCTCCTTCAATGCCCAACGGTATTGGATGGCGGGGGTGCGAATAGCTTGAACCCCTCATATGTAAACTACTATTAATACTTTAAACCGGCTTCTTGGGATTGTATCCTTACTGACTCAAACCACTTAGCCGAGGGTAACGTCACCTTCAAAAGAGGGGCCTACCACTTTTCGCATTAATAACTAAATAATTGTCTTTCAATATTCCGACCCTTTGGGATTGTATCCCTACTGACTCAAACCACAGGGTTGAGGGTAACGTCACCTTGAAAAGAGGGGCCTACTACTATAACTAAGATAATCTCTTAAAAAGTCCGAAAGTGCGAAAATCATCAAAGGATACATTAAAGATGAGTTGGATCTAAGTGATGCCATCTTGTCTATTTGTTTTTTCATTTCATTTATCTTTTCATTTTTAGTTTTATTTTCATGTTTCAAAAATTTTCTAAAAAAAATAGATCGATTAGACGTTGAGGATAAACCGGTATTAAAAGCTCTTGTGTCCTTGGACGACCTCGGTATCTTACCAACACTATACTACGCTCGCGATGGGTGCACTTGCCCAAGTGTGTGTTTAGTGTTAGTACAATATCGGGTTTTATAAATTTAAAACTTGACTAATACGTAAAATGGGCTCAAAATATTAATAAAATCAAATTGCACTCGACACGCACCAAGTTTTTGGCGCCGTTGCCGGGGACACAAGGATTTTAAGAAAGTTTAAAATCGAGGGCCTTATTATTTTTTTTTTCATTTTTCTAATTTTTTTTAGAATTTCTCTTAATTTTTTAAATTCTGCAGGAGCTCAGCACGGGACGTGCTCAGCCAGACACGGGGCCGTGTCCATCTCCCTTACTGGTAATTATGTTTTAAGTCAGACAGTAGCTGACCACGGGGCCGTTTCCACTCAACATGGCCCTGTGTCCAATTTCCAGTTACTAAAAACAGGACCGTAAGATCCCAACGGTTGGTAAATTCTGACAAAAATATGGATGATATTGAT
Organism: Helianthus tuberosus; assembly: GCA_030545235.1. NCBI lineage: Eukaryota > Viridiplantae > Streptophyta > Magnoliopsida > Asterales > Asteraceae > Helianthus > Helianthus tuberosus. The sequence goes on along the minus strand of JARYGA010060863.1, from coordinate 42,245 downwards.
TATTTTTACTTTCGCCACTCTTACGGTGAGTGGTGTCAAATATGTGGTGGATTTCATCAAGATTTAGAATGTTGTTTTCTAAATTATGAACCCCACTACTTAGACCCATTCGTTTTCCTGTAGTCACCTTAAGATGGGCAAAAGTAAAAATGATCATTATTATCCAACCAAATGCCCTCAACCATCTCTTCCAACCGACATAACCTTTGAAGAATTATGTCAAATAGAAGAAAGGATTCTCCTAAAAATAAAAGAAATAGAGCTTATGATGAAAATGAGGTATTCATCACAAGACAAAAATCAAGGAGAAATGTTGAGGCCACATTCAGAATCTACCAACATCGACGACACCAAAAGTACCTCAACCTCTTATGAAAGCATGAGCGATAGTCGTCCCTGTGTCGATTGTGTCATGAAGGACTCTCCATCGGCCCCCACTGATGTGCTCATAGACCTGAGCGATTCGACACATACCTTCTTTAACAAGAGCCCAGATAAGGGGAATAAAGGTTGGTTCGCCCACCGGTCAGTAGTTTAGGTTTCACCCTTTCCGATAACCTCTTGCGTTCTTGCATAAATCAAAAGCAATTAAGGTACCTTAGGCACTTCGGTGTTGTTCCCTCCAGTAAGGAACCACCCGATCCGAATAAAAACCTTAGAATAAGACGATACTTCATAAAACTCTAGCCACGGGGCTGTGCTTAGGTTAACACGCTGACGGGTGGTCCATAGGACAACCCTTAATCATGTTAAAAGACGAATTAATCCTTCACTTAATTGTGTAATTATCTTGAATTAGATAACTACGGTTGCGTATGTTTCAGGTGCGGTTCGGGAGCTTAAAGAGGAGAAAATGCAGCTTTGGAAGGATTAAAGATGAACAGGTCACATGTGGAACAAAAGATGAAACAAAGAAGAAAATTCAAGTCATCACCGTAAATTACGGTCTGACCGTAATTTACGGTGGACCTAATGTTGACCTGATTCCCACCGTAAAACAGACAAGTCACACCGTAGCATTATGAAGTGCACCGTAATTTACGGTATGACCGTAAATTACGGTGGAGGTGACGCAGAAAACGTAACTGCCTTCTTAAATCGGTTTTATGGGTGTCTTTTGGACTATTCTCATCATTGGACGTTTTTGGGAGACATTGGGGGCGATTTTGCTTGTTCTTGCTTGGTTCTAAACAATTCCTAACATTCGGTTTGTGTATTCGATTCGTATGAACATTAATCGTTGTGTGAAGATGATGTACCAAGTCATGCGTGGCTAAACTTTTGGTGATCATCCTAGATGTAAGGTTTGCTTTTGAAACACTATGTTTGTGCTTGAATTTCTAGAATAATAACTTTGAATGTTTGTTTGAGTTATTATGGTGTTTGGATATTTGTTTGTAAATTGTTGATTATTGTTTGATGTTAATCTAAACCATACGTTCTTGGTGCCGCTGGCAATCGAGATATCATGGGAGGGATTAGGGTTGGATAATTGTCAATTAATCATCGAGTAACAACCTCGCATTTTATAATCCGAGTACTTAGTTCTCTTTCATCACAAACAGATAATCAAACATGAGCCATGTCTATGTGGTTCTTTCTAGTTAAGCATAAACATTGGTGTGGATTAAAACCTGAAATCTAGGATGGTCGCTTGTTCCTAATCTGTTTACAAAAACACTCTTTGATTTGCAATTTAATTAGTTAATATTAGTTCTTAAAATCAAAACAATCAACTCTTGAATTTTAATTTCTGCAATTTTAGTTTAATCTTAGTTTAAGTACAAAGCTAAATAATCGACATACTTTCCACATACTCCCTGAGTTCGATACCCTATTACCACTATCTATAGTTGTTATTGGGATTAAATTTGCGTGACCCACGACAATCACGTCAAATTTTGACGCCGTTGCCGGGGAGTAGTGCGCAACGTGTGTCAGTTTGTTAGTTTTGCTTTGTTATTTTCGGGTTTACACTGGTGTGTTTAGTGTGCAGGTTCTACAGGTGCATGCATACTAGAGGCTCTCACAAAGCGTCACCATTGTCATTTGATCCGGAAATCGAAAGAACACTAAGGCAAAACCGAGTTTTACTACGCGAAAACAGAATCATTGGTTCACCCACTTCACCCATTACACCAAGAAATATCATGGAAGAAACACAAGTACCACCCACAACGGGTCAAACGACCTCATCTTTTATACCTACTTCCACACAACCATCACCAAACACCACTATTCCAAACATCACCACAATGCCTACTCCACTTCATGACACTACACCATCCAACACCACACAACCGATCACTACTCAAGTCGAACCCAGTCTTTCCTTTAGCCCATCTACTACGATTCCACCATTCACTCACTTCTTTCCAGTTTCAAGGCAATCATCCTCAACCCATACAGTACCACAAGGTTCGACTGTTGTCCATACTACCTCTACATTTAGACCATCAAACCAGTCGGGTTTTCAATACTCGACCATTCCATTTGGGCAAACTTCCGGTATTGGGGGAGATGGATATGAGGAAGGATACGAAGATTTTGAGGGTTATGATGAAGATGGGTATGCTTATGCGTGTGGGGGTGATGGTGATCAAGGAGAGTTCGGTTATGTGCAAAGTCAATCTCAAGGGATGGCAAGTGTAGGTGGAGTGCCACAACAACAACAACTTATACCGCAACATATTCGGCCAAGACCACAAGGGCCACCAATGCAACGCCCTATTCCTTTGCAACAAGTTCGGCCACAAAATGTACAACCACAATTTCAAAGGCCGGTTCAACAACCACCGATGCCACAACAACAATTCCAACCACCGTTCGTACCACAAGGGCATATACCAAGACCTATGGGTCCTATTCGTCCAAGGGGTCGATTGGGTGTTCCAAGAAGGCATCTTAGGGAACAAGCACGGGGAATAGAAGCGCATTTCAGGCCGATAATTACTCAAAACCCTTCACTGGTGGTTATCCCTCACAACAACCAAGGGAGAACCTTTGAAGTAAGAACGAATTCTTTGCAAAGTTTGCCGAAATACAAAGGGCTAGCAACGGAGGAACCATATTTCCATTTAGAGGCCTATGACTCAATTTGCAATACTTTTGGGAGTCAAGGTTTTTCGGCCGATGATGTCAAGTTGGTCCTATTTCAGTTTTCTTTGGAGGACAAGACAAAGAAGTGGTTCTACACTTTGCCTTCAGCATCTATTTATACGTGGGCGGAGATGCAACAAATTTTCTTAGACGAATTTTATACCGCCCAAAAGACCAATGATGCTAGAAAGGGGTTGAGGAGCTTCCAACAACAACATGGTGAGATGTTCCATGAGGCGTTTGAACGATTCAATATGATGATAAAGAATTACCCTCACCATGGGATTGAACTTTGGGAGTTGATGAATGCCTTCCACGAGGGGTTGAGTGCCGAGGATGCTCGAGATTTAATGTCCATTACCGGTGGGACTTTTGGCACAAACTATGAGAATGACGATTGGGAGTTCTTGGAGAATATGGCAATTACATCAAAGAGAAAGGCTCAAGCATCGAGGAGAGCTCGACCGGCCATTGCCCGACCTCAAGTGCACGCCATAGATGATGGTAATGTTCAAACTAGTAACCAAATTTATGATGTTTGTGCTTTGTGTAATGAAATAGGTCATGCGGCTGAAAATTGCCAAGGGATGGTGGAAGGGCAATATGAAGAGGTGCATGCGGTTCAAGGTCAAGGTCAAGGAGGGGGTGGTAGAAACTACAACAACATGAACTCTAATACCTACCACCCCGGGTTGAGGAATCACCCAAATTTTCGCTATGGGAACCCCTCAAATCAAGCTAACCCGAACTTTCAAGGTAGCCAAGGTAACTTTGGTTCACGCCAACCTTACAACAACCAAAGTGGATACCGAGGCGGGAACAACCAAGGCTATCAAAATCAATATCAATCGGGTCAAGAACAAGGGGGGTCTTCGGGTGGAAATGAGATGATGGAGATGTTAAAAAGCATGCAAGTGGAGATGCAAAAACGGAACCAACTCGATGAAGTCCGAATGCAAAAAGATGAGGTTCGTGACAAAAGCATCCAATCACTAACAACCCAAATGGGTCAATTGGCAACCGATGTGGCGGAGTTGAAGAAGAACAAGGGTCAACTTCCTAGTGACACCAAGGTAAATCCATCACACGGTTCGTCAAGAGGTAATGTTAATGTTCATCAGGTTAGTGTTTTGAGAAATGGAAAAGAGTTTAAAGCCAATTTGTCACCCGAATTGGTTGAGGGGGTAGTTGAGGATATCACGGGTAATGATAGTGATGATGATGTTTCACCGGTTAAACCAAAAGAATTAAATGTTAATAAACCGGGTTTGGGTGAAAATGAAAAGAGTGAAAAAGTTGAGGGTGAACCGAGTCAAGTCCCGTTTCCATCGGCTTTACTTGACCCGGGTAAGAAAAATTTTATTGCATCGAGAGGTCCCCAAAAAGAAGAGTTGTGGGACATGTTTAAACAAGTTAAAATTAACCTTCCACTCCTTGATGCAATAAAACAAGTACCCGCCTATGCAAAATTTCTGAAAGAATTGTGTACACAAAAGAGGCAAAACAAAAAGAAAATGCCTAAGCGGGTGGACTTAACCGGGCAAGTGAGTGCGGTTTTGAACGGGGAGCTTCCTCCTAAGCTCCAAGATCCGGGCACGCCATTGATTAACATACAAGTGGGTAATTTTCAAATGGCTAAGGCGTTGCTAGATCTTGGAGCCGGAGTTAGCATTTTACCGGGGGGCTTATATGACCAATATGATTTTGGTCCGTTAGCAAGGGTGGAGACAACGGTTGTTTTAGCCGATTTGTCTCATAAGTTACCCCGGGGTATGGTTCAAAATGTCATTGTTAAAATCGATGAATTTTATTATCCGGTTGACTTTTTAGTCTTGGATTACTCATCGGCGGACCCAAAGCAACAACAAAACGTAATTTTGGGTCGGCCATTTTTTAGCACTTCACATGCAGTAATCGATTGTAGATTTGGTACAGTTGATATGACTTTTGGAAATCGAAAAATGCGTTTGAATGTTTTTACTAACAATTCTAATGCTAATGGTGTTGATGAGTGTTTCATGGCAGATATAGTTGACGGATGCAACCCGCATGAGTATGAGGAGGATGGTTTGGATGTTTGCCTGTGTGATTTTTCTGAACAGGTACATGCTTATGCACTCCGGGTTGAAGAAGAAAAGCAAGATGCGATGGCGTTGAAGGAAGGTCGGCCACCATGGACCCACCAGTTTGAAGGCTTACCGGCGGAAATAGATTCGGGTACTAAACCATCATTAGAGGAACCGCCAAAGTTGGAGCTCAAAAACTTGCCGAGCCACTTGAAGTATGTGTTTTTAGGGGATAATGACACTTTACCGGTCATTATTGCCTCTAATTTGGAGTTGGCACAAGAGCAAGCATTGTTGGAAGTCTTGAAGGAGAACAAGGGAGCTATCGGATGGACAATTGCCGATCTCAAAGGAATTAGTCCATCAATTGTCATGCACAAAATCATTACAACCGAAGATGCCAAACCAACACGAGAAGCTCAAAGGCGGTTGAATCCGAACCTACGGGAAGTAGTTAAAAATGAGGTAATTAAATGGTTGGATGCGGGAATCATCTATCCGATTTCGGATAGTGCTTGGGTGAGTCCCACCCAAGTTGTGCCTAAGAAGGCCGGCATTCAAGTAGTCAAGGATGAAAGTGGTGAACAAATTGCCACCCGACCGGTTACCGGGTGGCGTGTATGTATTGACTACCGAAAACTGAATGCCGCCACTTCTAAGGACCATTTCCCGTTACCTTTCATTGACCAAATTATTGAAAAATTATCGGGTCAAAAGTACTACTGTTTTTTGGATGGGTACTCGGGTTACAATCAAATTGCAATACACCCGGATGACCAACACAAGACCACCTTCACTTGTCCATATGGCACTTTCGCCTTTCGGCGAATGCCATTTGGCTTGTGCAATGCTCCGGCAACTTTCCAACGATGTATGATGAGTATCTTCTCGGACATGGTTGGAGAGTCGCTCGAAGTATTTATGGATGACTTCTCCATTTTTGGCACTAGTTTTGATGCTTGTCTCAACGAATTACAAAAGGTTTTAAAAAGGTGCGTTGAGAAAAATCTAGTGCTAAGTTGGGAGAAAAGTCATTTCATGGTGCAAGAGGGCATTGTGTTGGGTCATGTAATTTCTGAAAGAGGGATGGAGGTGGATAAGGCAAAAATACGGGTAATAGCATCTTTGCCACCTCCGAAAAATGTTAAGGGTATGAGGTCATTCTTGGGACATGCAGGTTTTTATAGACGTTTCATAAAGGGTTTTAGTGTTATCACCAAACCTTTATGTAACTTATTATTAAAAGATGTCCCATTTGATTTTACTAACGAGTGTATGCAAGCTTTTACTGTTTTGACGGAACACTTGGTCAAAGCTCCTATCTTGCAACCACCGGATTGGTCAAAGCCGTTCGAGATAATGTGTGATGCAAGCGACACCACTATTGGTGCAGTTTTGGGTCAACGGGTTGATAGAAAGCCGGTGGTGATTTACTATGCAAGCAAAACATTATCCGAAGCGCAACTTAATTACACCACAACTGAAAAGGAGTTATTAGCGGTGGTGTACGCTTTGGATAAGTTTCGTGCTTATATTTGGGGGAGCAAAGTAGTGGTTTATTCGGATCATAGTGCGGTCCGATACTTGATGGAGAAGAAGGATGCGAAGCCTCGATTGATTCGGTGGGTATTATTGTTACAAGAGTTTGATTTAGAAATCCGAGACAAAAAGGGAAGTGAGAACGTAGTGGCGGATCACTTGTCTCGGATTCCGGTGGAAGGGATCGATGATGTTAGTGAAATCAATGAGAGTTTTCCCGACGAGCAATTACTAGCCGTTTCCACCTTTGTTGCACCGTGGTATGCTCACTATGTCAATTACTTAGCCACGGGTGCCATCCCAAGTCATTGGACCAAGAAGCGCAAACAACAATTTATGGTCCAAGTGAAACAATATATTTGGGATGAACCGGATCTTTTCAAGATTGGACCGGATCAAGTTATACGAAGGTGTGTGCCCGAGACAGAAGTGTTGGAAATCTTGACCCATGCTCATTCTTCCGCATGTGGGGGTCATTTTAGTGGGCACAAAACAGGCTACTGGGTGCTCTCATGTGGGTTCTATTGGCCCACAATTTTCAAGGATGCATGTGAGTTTGCTAGAAATTGCATAAATTGTCAAAAGATGGGAAGCATATCGAAGAGGGATGAGATGCCTTTACAACCAATCTTGGTTGTAGAGATATTTGATGTATGGGGTATAGACTTTATGGGTCCTTTCCCGAATTCGAATGGCTTTCTATACATTTTGGTAGCGGTGGATTATGTCTCGAAGTGGATTGAAGCTATTGCAACACGCACAAACGACCATTCGGTTGTTTGTAAATTTGTTCAATCCAACATCTTCTCTCGTTTTGGCATCCCGCGGGTTATTATAAGTGATGGTGGTTCGCATTTCAAGAACTTCAACTTCGGGAAATTATTGAAGAGGTATAGTGTGAATCACCGGATTGCCACACCTTACCATCCGCAAACGAGTGGACAAGTCGAAGTGTCCAACCGTCAAATCAAAGAAATTCTCATGAAGACGGTAAGAACGGATAGGAAGGATTGGTCGAGTAAGTTAGACGATGCATTGTGGGCATACCGAACGACCTACAAGACTCCTATTGGCACAACGCCTTACCGGATGGTGTATGGAAAGGGTTGTCATTTGCCAATGGAGTTAGCGCATCGGGCACATTGGGAAATTAAGACGGTCAATGCGGATTATGATGAGGCGGGGAAGTTGAGAAAGCTACAATTAAGCGAGATAGAAGAAATTCGAGATGAGGCATATGAATGTGCATCGGCTTATAAAGACAAGCTCAAGAAAGTACACGATGCGAAATTGAGAAAGAAAACGTTCGAAGTGGGTCAAAAAGTTTGGTTGTATAACTCAAGACTCAAGATGTTCGCGGGCAAGCTTAAAAGCAAATGGATGGGCCCGTATGTCGTTCGGAGAGTTGGGAGGTTTGGAGATGTAGATATCCAAGATGAGCACACATTGAAACAACAAACGGTGAACGGTCACCGGTTAAAGCCATACTTGGAGGGGAACGACATCAACAACTTGGAGCTTGATAAAGTGGGCTATATCTTACGCTCGGTCGACGATGAGCAACCATGAGAGGCCCAGGTTTGGTAGTGTAAATAGTTAGCATTTCATTTTGTTTGTTTTGTATAGTTTGCAATTACCGTATTTCCTTGAAATTCGTGTTTGAAACAAGTGTGGGGATATTCGGGTCACGAATTACTCTAACATTGTGTTGAGGACAACACGGGACTTTCGAGGGGGTAGGGTGATTTTTACACGTTTTTGAAAACAATTAAAAAACATAAAAAAATCGAAAAAATTGAGAAAAATATAAAAATTATGCATAAAGATCACATTTTTCAGCAATTCAGACATGCCCAGTGACCACCGTACTTTACGGCTTCACCGTAATTTATGGTGGATGTGAAAAAATGTTGGTTTTTACGGTATAAGTCTCCTGCTTTACGGTGGGATTTGATGTTCAGAGTGTACCGTAATTTACGGTCATACCGTAAATTACGGTGAGTGATAAATTTTTTTTGAGCTTTACGGTGATATGCTCCTGCTTTACGGTGGGGAGCTTTTGTTCAAGCTTTACCGTAATTTACGGTATGACCGTAATTTACGGTACGCATAAAAAATTGATCTATTGCTCCGGTTCTTGCATGTATATATAAAAAAATAAAAAAAATAAATAATAAAACACATGATTACGTGACATAACCCCAGCCACACATATCCTTTTCACTTTACATTCTATCCATCTCTTTCACAAATACCTACAAGACCCCATAGCTCTTTCACCTTCAATCTTCCATAACTTTCTCAATTCTTGCTCAAACTAAGTGAAATCGGAGTCTATCTTGATTAATTTTTCATGTAGTTTCTGATTTTGCTAAGAAATTTACGAGAAAACATAGTTTTAGGGTCCGAATTCTAAACCCTAGTTCGAAAAAAATTTGGGGGTTTTGGGAGCTTTAGTTTCACAAGCATTCTTGCATCTTCAAGCAAAGGTATGAAAGCTTATTTGTTATATTTTGATGCTACATTGTGAAAAGTAAGGTTATTTAGGTTACTTGCCCATACCCACTTGCTTGTTCTTAGATATGGTTATGAAATTGGTTATTTGAACATGGTTATGGTTGTAGATGTAGGATTTGTGGTTAAAGTAGTGAACTTTTGGGATGCTCTACATTGTAGAGACACCATGCCCGATTTTTGAAAAATTCTTGATATATTTTTGGTTCACTAACATCTACAACTATGATAACAAGCAAGTGTGGGGATATGTTAGAGAAAAGAGTTTAATTTTGTTTCGTTGGTTGTGTTGTTTGCTCTAATGTGTGTAGGAATGGCACGAACAAAAGAAAAGACCGGAGCTAGTTCATCTTCGTCTTCGAAGGGAAAGGGTAAACAGCCGGAACAACAACCACGGAAGAGACAATACATGGGTCGAGTGGATGAAAGCGAAAGTGAAAGTGAAGAAGAAATGGAGTTGGATATGACGGAGAAGCCAAAGTGGGATTCGGGACCATTGGATGATCAACCAGTGGAGTGGCAACCAACGTTATATAATGACTGTATGAATAGGTTGAAGAATAAGGCAGCGGCCTTTATATGTGAGAGGGATGTTCGGGAAGTCGAGTTTGGTCAGTTCGGTGTGTTTGACAAGTTCCGGGCTCTAGGTTGGGAGTCGGCACTTAGTTGTTTTGACAAAGATAAGACCAATTTGTTCATAACCGAAATACAAGAATGGATGGCTACTCTCAAATGCAACAGTTACGAAAAGCCATCGCAGATGAAGCTAACGGGTATTGTGAATGGAATTCCGGTGGAGATGTCTTTTGACACGTTGAAGAAGCTTGGGAAATATGATAGTCTTCCAGCCCGTGATTATATGATACCGACTCTTGATGACCTCCTGGTTAAACCGGAGAAACATGTTCGATGGAATGATATGTTGGCAGCACTGTTTTTACC
>JARYGA010060863.1:0-31885 GCA_030545235.1 Helianthus tuberosus | reverse complement strand
CATACGTTTATAAACTGGGTTTCGTTAAGTGAAACTTACATGGTTAGATCCGAAATTTTAAAACGGATACATAGGAAAAAGAATCGGCTAAAACGGACATGTAAATCGAAAGTTATGTTAGTTTAAAGTTTAACATTGGAAATAAAATTGTTGGGCAAATATACAGCACCAAACAACAAACCTGCTGCCGATGGAAGGCCGACACCAATTCACCGATCGGTGAACTGGCTCCCCGCATGAGTTTACCGAAACCAAACCGTCTCCCCTTAGAATTAAATAACAAAGTCTATAACATATACGACATTACAACATAGTCGTCCTTGTAGTTTAGTCTAATATTAGTATATGCAGTTTCTGTATGGCTGTGGCGTCACTTGATTCCCGAACCAGAAGAGTGTAATTTGAAGTAATACCATAACTGTCTCTTAAAAATCGATCAAATTCTTATCTAAGGCGGAGCCAATCAAATTTTTAATCCTAATTGTTAAAGATTGGTAAAGTGATTTTACAAAAAAAGCAAGTGAATTTAGTTGTCATGCACCTTTCAAACTCTTTCTAATCTCATTATTATCTTTGCTTTCTTCGCTACTTTTTATTGGATTATGGGTCCACGGGCTCAGTTAGGTTTCTAGGGTTACTTGTAATCCCCCTATATATTGTAACCTGCTCATTCAATAATAATCAATCAGTTTTCACCATCTTACATGCACGGTCTCAGTTAGGTTTCTAGAGTTACTCATAATCCCTATATATTGTAACCTACTCATTCAATAATAATCAATTAGTCTTTCACCGTGTTACACTATTAGTTGTACTTGTTGACTAGTTCATATGACCAACCTTTCAACTCAATCACGTTATAATGAGCTTTTATATACAAATCTAATACACAGAAATGTTTGATTCATTGATGAATTACATATTTTTGTACTTTAAATTTCTTTAAATTTTCATAAGGCCATAGGGTGCGGGAAGGGGAACACATTGAGGAAGCATATGTGACAGCTTCCCCCAAAGGGGAACAACCCCCCCCCCCCCCCTCCCAAAGCCTATGTGGCTGCTTCATCCAGTTCAACCGATAAAACAATCGGTTTAATAACCATCATGTTGTAATTACCCATATTTAATAAGCATGATTACATCCTTTTAATACAATTTTTGTACTCATATAATTAGGGCTGCAAACGAACCAAATGTTCGGCGAACAGTTCGTTTGTGTTCGTTCGTTTATTAAACAAACCAAAACGAACAAGAAATTTCGTTCGTTTAGTTAAATGAACAAACATGAACAGAGGTCGTGTTCGTTTGTTTATGTTCGTGAACGTTCGGTAACGTGTTTGATAGTTCATTAGTATTTTTAGTTTTTATATGTATTTAAATACTTCAAAATTCCGATAAATTAAATATCTAATAAGTGTCAGTGTATTATATATTCTGCTCATGAACGATTGTTTTTGTTCATTTGTTTCCATTTGTGTTCATGAATATTAGTTTGTGCTCATTTGTGTTCGTCAACGTTTGTTTTTGTTCGTTGTCTAAAATTAACAAACAAACACAAACGAACATGAACAAGTTCATTTACTTAACAAACGAACACGAACATAAAATCTCGTTCGATAAGTGTTCGTGAACAGTTCGCGAACACATACATTTCTTAATAAACGAACACGGACAAGAACGGTTCGCAGCCCCTACATATAATGTATGGTCTATTATCATAATTACCATATTATAAATTACAAACATGTTTGTGCTTAATGGAGTTGTATTTTAGGGATTGGGAGTTTTCCAAAAAAGTTTTTGAGTTGTCATTTATCATAAATGTGTTAGTTAATTACACCTTTTTTTTTTTTCCTATGACAAATGTATAATTCTTAACTCTTAAATAGCTAATACAAATAAAAATTTATGAGAAATTCAAGTATCCATATCATATTTGTATTTATTTCAAATACAATATTTATTTCTAACAATATTTATTATTAATTGGTAACATTGTTAGGTATTAAAACTTGTATTTTTAGCTTATAAAGTTGGACATTGCTTTATGATAATTTGTAACATTGTTAGGCATTAAAACTTGTATTTTTAGCTTATAAAGTTGGACATTGCTTTATGATAAAACCATGTAATATAGTATTTATTTATATACTATTAATTGGTAACATTGTTAGGTAGGGATGAGCACGGTACCTGTTCGGTACCGGTACTGAAAAACGAGAAAAGTGGGTACCGGTACCTAATACACCGGCCATAACATGGAGCTCATGTATAATGTTTAGGGGCTGTTTGGTAACTTTTTTAATGGTTAAGTGCTGAATCAGTAAGAGGTCTGAACTATTAAATGCTTAAGCAGTATGAGGTCTAAACTATTAAGAGACAGTATAATGCTTAACCGTTCAGAGACAAATGTCTGACCAATTCAGATTAGAGGTCTTAACCATTGAGACTCGGTATAATAATTAATCATTCAGATGCAAATGTCTGAACCATTCAGATGCAAATGCCTGAAACATTCAGACATTTACTCACGAAACAAACAATATGAATCATTAAGTGTTGAACCAGTAAGAGGTCTGAACTATTCAGACCCTCATTAAGAGGTAAACAAACAACCCCTTAATTATTAACTAACCCATAACGGCTGAATTTGTAAGCCCCGGCTGCAACGCAGCGGGAGCTTACATCTAGTTTCTTTTCATAGTAAACAAAGTACAAGTTTCAAAGCGTAATGTATAACTTAAAATAATAAGATAGTATCTACCTATAACGTAGTTACATCACAACACCTTGTCTTCTAGGATTCAGTATCCTAGTTTAAGTTTATATGGTCCCCAACCCTATCTTACTTTAAACCGGTTATATATGTTATTTATGTATGAGTTTTTATCATATGATTTTTAGATAAGGGACAAATTTGCCCAGCTGTAATAAACCAAGCAATAGGGATATTTTTGTCATTTCTTAATATTAAGGCATCTTGTTTTCTTCTTTTCATGTTTGGTCGATTTCATTCTGGTTTTGCTAGATTCTTTCTCACCTGTCTCTTTGGGCCTTCGGTTTATGAATGGATAATCATCAATATCACTAGACCATAGGAACATGCATGGACAGGTTGGACTCAACTGATAGACTGTGAATTGCAAACATCATTGGTCTGTTTCAGTGGCGGAACTAGCCTGTTAAATCAGAGGTATCCTAATTTTTTTTTTACCATTCAATCATACAATATTAATAAAACAACAATAATGAAGGTCGAAGAATGCAGCGTCTGAGCGAGAGGCCAGAGCGACGTTTGGTTTTCTTCCAGGTTGCTGCCATACGTAGTTGTATATTTTTTTTGGGCTAATCTAATCAATTGGTCTAGTATTTCAATCGAACTCCCTTATTTTATAAGTTTGAGTTGGTTAGACCACACGGTGTGGAAGGGCTTGAAGATGTGACATTATGCGACACGTGGACCACGCATCAGAACGGAGCGTGATGTTAAAACGGACGGTGAGGCATGGGGCGTGTAAACGTGGCTTTTTTCGACACGTGTCACACACCTTTTGTATTATTTTATAATTAAAATTAGAGTAAACTGCCATTTTGGTCCCTTAGGTTTGGTCATTTTTGCCACTTTTGTCCAAATCTCAAACTTTTTGCATCTGGGTCCTTGTGGTTTCAGTTTTATTGCCATTTTGGTCCAAAAATGAAATCAGGTCAGATTTCTTAAAAAACCCTGGTTTTTGTCCTTTTCCTTAGGAGTAAATTGGTCATTTTAAGCATTTTATTATATCTTATTATTATTAATTAAAAGAGTAAATTGGTCTTTTGTCTCTCGTCTCACTCATCCTCTCCCCTCTCTGTTAGTTCTCTATCTCTCTCTGTTAGTTATCTATCTCTCTCTCTAAGCAACATTCAAATACTACTGCAGGATCGATTAGGGTTTCGGTGGAGTGGCTGTTGAAGGGTTTCAATTGACGGTGACGTTAGGTACAATGGTGGGGCATTAGGGTTTCAGTTAACGGCGGTGTTAGGTGCAGTGGTGGGGCGTTAGGGTTTCACTTGACGGCGGCATTAGGAGCTGTGGTGGAAGTGCGTGGTGGGGGTTGTGCAACGGGGGAGGATGTGCGGTGGTGGGGATTTTGCAGCGGGGCTGGAGGTGCGTTCGTGGGAGTTGTGCAGCGTCGGTGGAGGTGTGGTGGTGGAGGTGGTGGTGGGGTGTTCGTTGCAGGTCGTGGTTGTGGGGCTTGAAAGTGTTGTCGGTTGTCCTCCAAAAAGGACCGCTCGAGCGTCTATCCAGCGTGTGTTGGCTCAAAGCTTCGACCCACGACTCACAATCTTCTTCCGTCCACACAACGACTCTCATCCTCGGTTTTTTTTGGTGAAGTGGAACGGCATTGAGAGTTTGTATAAATTTAGGTGAAGTGGTGGAGTTTGTAATTTAAAAATGAAGAAGTGGGTTGTATTTATAGTAAAATTAGAATTTTTTAAAAAAGGTAAGTTTTTTTTTTAAATTTTAAAAGTTAATCGTTGGGGTTAAATGACTAACATCCACGTCCATTAACCACGTGCCACGTCGATGCCAAAAACTCATCCACGCCGGTGGAGATTCCCCGGCCTAATCAATAACGGCGTGGTAACGTCGTGGACGGGACAGTGTGAACGGCGTTGAGCAGCAACAACGCCTTTTTTTAAACGCCCACACCGCGTGGTCTTAGGGGTATCCTTGTATTAATTTAGGGGTGTCCTTTGTATAAAATCGAAAAAAATGCACTACAAATATGGACTTGAGCCGTAGCCCGTGCTACGGCTAGATTTATATTAGTTCCGCCCCTGGTCTGGTTCGTTAGCAGTAAATCACTCTATATTATAGATTGGTTGGTTTTTTGCCGGAGCGATTGAATAACTAGGTTCATAGGCTAAATTTTGGTGAATTTTGTTTTTGGTAAACCAAGCCCTCAACATATATAGCCTAATCAATATTTTGGTGAGTGGTTTTTGATGACTTCAATCCACATAACTAGTTTATGTTGTTCGGTTCTTCAATCTCCGTTGTTCATGGATCCAAAAGTGCAACTTTCAATTAACAGAATCTTGAATTGAAGGCCGCAACACTGTAAACACTTATGGTTATAGCTGCGATGGCGGACGTTATTAGACCTAATTTTGGAAGGATGACTTGAAGGGAAGTGGGATTTGAGCGTAGTTTTTTTTTATATAATTTGTAAATTTAAATCATCTATGATGATAGATCGACAAGACGACTGGATCAATAATCGATGGCTATATAAACATTGGATTACGTCATCATTACGAAACCGACTACCACTACAAAATATAAACGTACCACTGGAGGCGGTGGAAGGGCGTGGTTGGACGTTTTTTTGGGGAAAAACGCCAAAAAACCCCACGGGTGGTGTAATACAACACCACGGTACAAACAAGTATGCATATTTATCGAGACAAATTTATTTCTATGCATATGTATATTTTTTATATTTACCCTTTTTAGTTTTGGCTTATTCTGTTTGGTCCTTTTTACACCCCCACATGGTGATTGCATAATCATTTCTTTGTATACTCTTCATCCAAAACTAAAAATTATGAAGGATAACTAATATTTATGTAATTCTAATTTGGTCAATCGATTATAAAAAGTTTACTTTGATTTTCAAACAAAGTTCAATTCAATGTAATACAATCAAGTAAGTTGGTCTTCATGAATATGTATGTGAAGAAATAAGAACTAGTGTAAAGTGGTTAGAAGTTATTTGGTGTAAGAAAAAAAAATAATTCTTTCAGATTTTTTAATTAATAAATAATAAAATGAATTTTAATAATCCAAACTTAATTGAGCAATCATAATCTAAACTTATAATTTAACTAAGCTAGATATTCTAACTTTTAAATATCTTGTTAAGAGCAATCTCACTTGCATGATTATCATAGATTACACTTGATTTCACTCACATGAATGATTATGAGCATAATGGTGAAACAAACATTATTTGTTAGCGGAATCAAGTATATATCTATGACAATTATACAAGTGGGATTGTCTTTGGCAATGATACGAAAGTTAAGTGTGTTGCACATTAAATTACGAGCATGGATTATTATCAACCAACATGTTATAGATTGAATCATCAAATCGAATTTACCTTTATGAATTTGCTAAAATTTATTATAGAAGTTGTCAAAATTAGTCAAACATAAACATAAATGAGCCATTAAAACTCCTTATGGTATGTTAGTATACACGATAATGTTGTTTGGTTGTAATTTCAAGTTAGCATGTTCGTTCTTAATGGATATATACCAAGTGGACATACATTTAGCCACGACCGAAAACACTACCTCTCAATCAACCATGTCAAACGGTCAACCTTCGATGTTTATCGGTGAACGAAATATAAGAGGAGTTTGATCACCATCTAACATTTTAGAAAGTGTTTCCATTCTAATCAAATAAAAAAATCCTTTAGGGGTTGACAACAACCCATCATTAAATTAGTAAATTTTAGGAGCTCTAGCATTGAAATATTTGTTAATATATATGTTTCTTAAGTGTATTTTTCTTTATTTCTAGCTAGGTTAATCTAGAGATATGCGACTCAAACAGACAATTGAAAGACCCCAACACGAGGACCAGGTCGTTATGCTTGGACTTCGGACATATCAAGGATTTTATTTTGAATGGATGCAAGTTTCATGGTCAAACACATATTGTTGAGTAGGTAACATATAATAGTGGCAAATGTGTGAGGTGCACTTTGAGTATGAGTATGATTATTATGGACTACTTGATGAGGTTTTAGAGGTGGAATATTACGGTGTTGGTCATTCTGTTAATGTGCTTTTAGAGTGTACATTTCTTATGATGGCTGAGGGTTAAAGTTGACTCAAAACATGATTTGTTCGATATTGTGATCGTTATTGTTTTCTTAAAAGCATAATTGTTTTAAACAGTAATGGCAATGTTCAATTTATAGTTGTTATCTTATTAAAATTTCTATAATTGGACTAATCCTCCTCTGTTTTGGTAAATCGTAAGAGGGGTATGCCCGATCGTTTAACAAGACATATATGCTGACACCGAGAGTAGTGCAACTACCAGTTTAGACTAAATCCTCCCCCCCCCCCCCCCCCCCCCTAACTTTAAAGCTTTGTCTTTTATGAATATATTTTATATATTGTTGTAGATTATAAAAGTTGCTCATTATAAGAGAGTATAAATACTTTCTATTTATCTTTTTTTTTAACGACGAATACTCATGGATCTCCGTTGGTAATTTGTTGGTGCCCCATCCATCAGTGAAGCATTGATGTTCCCTCGGTGCGTGCCTTATCGGTGATCACTCAATAACACATGTCCTTGTCTCCTTGATCCGTCGGTGACGTTCTCACCCACACCAAGTTTCCCCAAGGAACTTCATTGACTAATTTTCGATGATTACAACCTTCGTCGAGTGATAACCATGGATATGTCTCGAAGTGAAAGCCTTTTTAGCGTGTGACTACAGTGCACAAGTATGTAAACACGGTTATTAATAGACGAACATAAACAAACACCTGCTAACATATTTAATTAAAACACTCATGGGTGTTAACAAGAAACATGTTACAAGTCACATTTATCCATCTATCAAACAAACAAATATAAACGTTATTCTCCTCAAACAATTCATGATCTAAATATCATACTCTCCAATCCATTCTTTAACGGTTGTAGTTGATTTTGCAACATACATTCCCCACACCCCTACACTGACCTCACACCTACCCACCCTATCCCCAACCCCTACCCACCACAATTCACCAATTTCAAGGTGTTAAAACCATCTTGAGACTCACAAAATCTATTAATTTTTTCCTTAAATATACATATAACATTTGTGAGCAATACTGAATGGCCAAAACTGGAATGTTTGATTCCTCATTGTCTCTGCCATATAAACCATAAATAAATATTTATAAAGAATCCATTAAAAAACTATAAAACTCAATAACAGATATCAAGATTATAACATGACTAGTGATCATAAAACCCATAAATTTTAACATTTTCTTGTTTGTCCTGTGGTTTAATTTAGTTTCCCAAATAAAAAGTTCAATTCTTTGGAGATATCATTGAATAAATTTTTATCATTTTCTGCTTGTTTTATTTATTTCTAGTTTATCAATTCTTGTTGTTGTAAATATTCTGAATTTCTTTTTATTTTTCTTAATCTCTCTGCCCCCACTACCCATGAAGTAACATGTGTGCTAAACTGCAAATTCACTGTCTAGTACAAAAAAAACAACAGAACTGAGCTCATAGTGCTTTTTCTGGGATTTTATTCAGATTCTTGTGGAAAATAGCCATCATCAAGATTCAAAATCCAGTCAAATCTTCAACTATTTTCTCTTGAAACAATCATAATTTGTAACTGAAATGAGAGTACAAGCAAAGATTTATGCATTCTATTTTCTGTTTTTGTGGTTATGTGTGTGCTCAAATGGCTTGCTTTCACCAAAAGGTGTTAACTTTGAAGGTAATCTTCATCTTTTTTTATAAACTCTGGTTCATAGAGCATTAAAGATAGAATTTTTAACATTTTTTTCATGTGGGTATTGTGATTTTTAGTTCAAGCTTTAATGGGTGTCAAAGCTTCTATATTCATCTTTTTTATGAACTTTGGTTCTTAGAGCCTCCAAGATAGAATTTTTAACATTTTTTTCATGTGGGTATTGTGATTTTTAGTTCAAGCTTTAATGGGTGTCAAAGCTTCTATATTCATCTTTTTTATGAACTTTGGTTCTTAGAGCCTCCAAGATAGAATTTTTAACATTTTTTTCATGTGGGTATTGTGATTTTTAGTTCAAGCTTTAATGGGTGTCAAGGCTTCATTGTTGGACCCTCATGGTGTTCTTGAAAATTGGGATGCTGATGCTGTTGATCCTTGTAGCTGGACCATGGTCACTTGTTCTGCTGAGAGTTCAGTCATTGGGTTGTAAGTCTTTATTTATAATCTTCACACACTAATGTGTATTTGTGTGTGTGTAAATAATATTATTTGTAATGTTGATTTCAGAGGGACACCTAGTCAAAATTTATCTGGCACACTTTCTCCTAGCATTGGCAACCTTACTAATCTTCAGATTATGTAAGTGTAAATTATATTATATTAAAAAGTTTGGATTTTTAGGGGTTATATAATGGGTGATTCTTGATGCAGATTGTTGCAGAATAATAACATTACAGGGCCAATCCCAAAAGAAATTGGTAAACTGAAGATGCTTCAAACACTTGATCTTTCTGATAATAAATTCATCAATGAAATCCCATCTTCTTTGGGTCACTTGACATCCCTACAATACATGTATGTTTATTTAAATTATGAATTTAATAATAATAAAAATACCCTTTTTAGTGTTCTTGAATGAAATTTAAATTTGGTCCCACTTTGATTTCAGAAGGCTTAACAACAACAGTCTTTCTGGGCCAATCCCAGAATCAGTAGCTAGCATGACCCAACTTGCATTTGTGTAAGATTGCTTAACCTTTTTCAAATCAATTTCTGATTTAAATGTAAATGTATACATATATGTGTATGTATATATACCTGAATTAGCAATGCTATAATTTTTTTTGTGTTCATTGTAGAGACTTATCTTTCAATAACTTGAGTGGCCCTGTTCCTATTTTTCCTTCAAAGACATTCAAGTAAGTTCTATTTATGCTTCGAACTAGGGTGACAATTATTGACACAACTCTAACTCGTTTATTAAACAAGTGGTATTCGCGTCGACTTGTTTAATCCTTTTAATTAAATGGATCGTGTTCAGGTTGACCTATACTTTTAAACGGGTTGTGTTCCAGTTGATTTGTTAACCCTATTTAATTAAATAAGTCGATCTATCAACCTGTTTAAAGTTGTAATAAAATAAATAAGAGCATATACTTTAATAAGGTCAACCTGCCAACCCGTTTACGAACCTGTTTACCCAATTATTATGACCTGTCAACCCGTTTGACTTATCTAGATAAATGTGCTATACGGGTCGTGTTCGGGTTACTTGATATTAAGTGTGACCGGTTGATGTCTTTGACACAAACATATATATATATATATATATATGGGTCATGTTCGGGTTCATCAATTCAACCTACCAATCCAAAACTTGTCAGCATGATTGTCACCCTTATTTTAGATGTAAAACAAACTAATCATCTATATATGAAAGCAAATAGATATCTAATACTTTTGTTAATTGCAGCATTATTGGGAACCCTCTCATTTGCCCAACAGGACCTGAGCAACAATGCAATGGAATGACGCTCATGCCCATCTCTATGCCATTAAACACCACACAATGTATGGTTATATATCGTCCTGAATGTTTTTTAGGATATCGTTACATAAAGGGTGTTTGCTAATCTTTTACCGTGTTTGATCTTATAATAATCTATAGCTGCTAACACCAGATCAAGAAAAAGAACTCATAAACTGGCCCTTGTCATCGGTTCAAGCCTTGGATGCATCGTTTTGATCATTTTTGTACTTGTGTTATTTTGGTGGAGGCATAGGCGTAACCAAGAACCATTCTTTGATGTAAAAGGTTTGTGCTTCGTTTTGACTTTCGAGGTCCAATTGGCGACTTTCAAAATCGAAACTGATGTGGATTCTGTTATGCAGATAACCATCATGATCAGGAAGTTACACTTGGAAATCTAAGGAAGTTTCAGTTCAGGGAACTTCAAATTGCAACACACAACTTCAGCCACAAGAACATATTGGGAAAAGGAGGTTATGGGCATGTGTACAAAGGAACACTTGACGATGGGACATTGGTGGCGGTCAAACGGCTGAAGGATGGCGGTGCTGCTGGTGGAGAACGGCAATTCCAAACAGAAGTTGAAATGATCAGCCTAGCAGTGCACCGAAATCTCCTCAAGTTATATGGATTTTGCATGACTCCAACTGAAAAACTCCTTGTCTACCCGTATATGTCCAACGGCAGCGTGGCTTCTCGTCTCAAGGGTATGCATGAAATAGTTTCCAATTCTTATTTTTTTTCACCATTACTTGTATTCTAGTTTTAAAGTTTTTTTTCTTTTTTTTTTTATTGTGAAAGAACATTGTTTAGGCGGTTCGCTACCCCTGTTAGTGAAGTAATGACAAGTCTGACAATGTTTCATAGAGTTTGCTTTTGTGGCAAACGGACTTGTAGAGTTCGCTTACAAGGGTAGCGAACTGTCTAGAAGTATAAAAAGTAAAAAAACACCTAATAGTACTAGTCGCATTCCTAAACTCGTTGTCTAGTTTCAGAAAATCTTAAAAACTATAAGCGTAACGAAGACTCAAGCAAATGTGGTATTGTATTTCTTGCAGCAAAACCGGTTTTGGATTGGGGCATAAGGAAGAAAATTGCCTTAGGGGCTGCAAGGGGATTGTTGTACCTTCATGAACAATGTGACCCTAAAATTATTCATAGGGATGTCAAGGCTGCAAATATATTACTTGATGATTGTTGTGAGGCAGTGGTTGGTGATTTTGGGCTGGCAAAGCTTTTAGACCACCAGGATTCTCATGTAACCACAGCGGTTCGAGGCACCGTGGGCCATATAGCACCTGAGTACCTCTTCACGGGCCAGTCATCCGATAAAACTGACGTGTTTGGCTTTGGGATTCTTCTGCTCGAATTGATCACCGGACAACGCGCTCTAGAGTTCGGCAAGGCTGCAAACCAGAAAGGCGCTATGCTTGATTGGGTAAGGCTCGTGTCTTTTAGTTTTATTTTTACGACTATCATGTCATGTCATGTCATGTCATGTTACGTCAGTTTTTAAATATCCTTTATTAATAAAAATAAATGCTAAGAACACATTCAATCCAGTTCCACTTTTAAAATTAAGAGTTAAATGCCATTTTAGTCCCTGTGGTTTGGGCCATTTTGCCAGTTTAGTCCAAAGGTTTGAAACATTGCCATTTTAGTCCAAATAGTTTTAAACGTTGCCATTTTAATTCACTGGGAACTCCATCTCTTTATTTTGTTAATTAGAAGGGCATTTCGGTCATTGTAAATGTAATTATGTTAACTAGAAGAGCAATTCGACTATATAAAATGATCGAATTACCCTTCTAGCTAACATAAAAAATGAACGAAGTTAACCCAGTGGACTAAAATGGCAACGCTTGAAACTATTTGGACTAAAATGACAATGTTTCAAACCTTTGGACTAAACTGTCAAAATAACCCAAACCACCAGAACTAAAATGACATTTAACTCTAAAATTAATATTTCTAACTAAATTATTACTTTAATAACTTTCCATTATGTAATATAAAAAAAACATTGTAGATTATATTTAAATATATTACATAACTCAAAATTTAATACATATTATCTCATTCCAGTAAACTCAAAAACTAAACATCACATAAATTTATTTTAATTAATACATTTGAATTCTTTTGTTTTTAAATTAACTTTCTTAACTCTCATTTCCACAACAATGAACAGTTTTCTTAAATTCCGAACACGTAGGGGCGGATCTAGGCCAGTTTTGTGGGTTCACAGGAACCCATTCGGTTTGAAAAAAATGGAAAAAAATAGTGAGAACCTTGTATGATTTGGAAAAAAAATAGTGAGAATCTACCAAAAAAACTCAGTAAAAAAGTTCTTAGATCCGCCATTGTGAACACGCCATTGCATCTACATTTCCATATATAAGTCTTATTAAGAATTGACCCGTCGCAAAGTGCGGATAATTACCAACACGGTTAAATTTATTTTTTAAGTAAAACAATTTTTACATTACGCATTAAAAACTTATGTTTCAGGTAAAGAAGATCCACCAGGAAAAGAAACTAGACATATTAGTCGACAAAGATTTGAAACACAATTATGACATGATGGAGTTAGAGGAACTTGTAAAAGTGGCATTGTTGTGCACACAATATCTTCCTGGCCACCGGCCGAAAATGTCGGAAGTTGTTCGGATGTTGGAAGGAGATGGGTTGGCTGAGAGATGGGAAACTTCACAAGGGATCGAGTCCACTGGAAAGTTCAGAACACCGGAACTGTCCTCATCGGAAAGATACTCCGATCTCACTGATGATTCTTCGTTACTTGGACAAGCCATAGAACTCTCCGGTCCAAGATGAAATGTCATATAAAAGTTCATTTAGAAGTTCTAAGTGTATGTAATATTATTTCCTTGTTTTATATGATTTTTTTTTTCAATATTAAATATATAATCTGTTTTTTTCCCTCCAAATTTTTTTAATAAAAAATCGATCGGCCAGAGAGAGAAATGAGATCGGGTACCAATCTATATGAGTAAGCTGTCATTTTGGTCCCTGAGGTTTGGTCACTGAAGTGTGAAATATGTGTTAATTAAATTCAACAAGTTTTAAAAATTGGAAAAACCCGTAAACCACACACTACCGGCAAGTGTACCGGTCGTAAGTAGTAAAACAAGTAAGTCCGAGTATCGAACCGTGGACTCAATCTAGCGACTCTTGATACTAAACCTCTATCGACCCCGCCTAATAAATTGGTTTTGTTTTGAGAAAAATATTTTTAAACTAAAAAACAATTTAAATAAATAGACGACCAAACAGCAGCAAGCGCAAACAACTAGAGACTGGACTGAAACTCAAGTATGAGAAAAATATGTTACCTAGGTAAGAATCTCTAGACTCATGAATAAAATCTTAACCTTGGTTTCGAATGAAAACTTTGTCTAACCCGATAAACCCCCGGAAGGTAAACCGAACCCAATAGTACGACAAGTGATGAAATGCTAAAATGGACTGACTCGAGTTATCGACCATCAAGTCTCACAACTATCAGGTATAACGTAATTTATTTACTAAAACCCTCAAATTATGAAGCAGAAATAACTAAGAACACCGAGACCCTAGGAAACTCTAAACGTGAATAAACAGATGAGCCCGAGTTATCGACCACCCAAACTGTCAAACAACGCCCAGCTAATAACCTAGCAATTCTAGATTAGATTTCTCACCTCTAGAAAAGATTGCACGTTTTAATTAATTGGTTTTAATAATTATTAAACTTGAATTGGATTTCTTACTTTCAAGGCCTAGACTGGTAGGTTACACCCTAGACTGACTCCCGGCTCTAAAGTATATTTCTAACTATCTAAAGCAATGGAACCAACAAATATATTATTAAGCCAATCAACACCAACACACAAATAATTAGAATCGGGTTCAAAAATTATAACATGTAAATCATAACATTCATTTAAAACCAAAAGTTCATTCAAACAATCATCTAGGTCATCAACCTTAGGCAACCATAAAAAGTTTAGCTACTCATAGTCAATAAAAACGCATAAACAATGTTCAATATAATCTCGTACATCATGTTTAATAATGAAAAAAACAAAGTTTAATGTTTAAATCTAACCGGGTTGCGAACTAAATAATACCTCCCCTCTCGATCAAATCACCAGCCTCTTGTTCGTCCAAAAAAAAAAAATAATAATAATCCCTACTCTCGAATCAATGTCTATGCTGCCGTCAACTAATATAATATACCTTCCTCTCCTTTCGATCATATATAATACAAGATTATATAATCAAAGTTTCCGTCAATTTGTAGCCAATTGTGTCATTAGACTGTGGGGTATGGGGCTTGGGTTGGGGCGTGGGTTGGCTGAAGACGCCCAAGCAACAACCTCGGGTGGGCTTAGGTTTTGGCGTGGTCCAAGGGGCGGGAGTTTAAAGCCGGGCGTGGGACGGGTCTATGAATATGACATGGTGGGCTCTCAATGGCCAAACCAAACTAGCCGTTGGGCTAGCCATTGGGGCATTTAAAAAAAATTCCTTTATAAATGCCTTACCATATTTAACATTTTTCTCACACAATATCAAACACATAAAACACAATCTTGCTATGAGTTCTTGAAGGTAACGTAACAGTTACAGATGAAGGTAGAGCGGTCGTTACCTACTATGATGACGATGACCCCCAAC
This sequence comes from Helianthus tuberosus, assembly GCA_030545235.1. Classification (NCBI taxonomy): domain Eukaryota; kingdom Viridiplantae; phylum Streptophyta; class Magnoliopsida; order Asterales; family Asteraceae; genus Helianthus; species Helianthus tuberosus. Next base: position 16,903 of record JARYGA010060863.1, on the reverse strand, counting down.
CAGGTAACGTAACAGTTACAGACGAAGATAAAACGTCAAATGAATTTTTGATCAAGTCAAGGGATATACATCACAACCTTCGATCTGATTTGGTGGATCATGTTTCAACGATTCCTGTGTTCGAAACCGACGAAGACGACGAAGAATGATTGTTTTATATTTTGATAATTATTATGTATGTTTATGTAGTTTTTAATGGTTATAAATATATATATATATATATATATATATATATATATATAGGAAACGCTAAAATGAGAACCACCTCGAGTTGTAAGAACCGCGAGAACTACACCGTAGGGGGCGCGGTGGACCAATTTTTTTTTTTCATAAACGTAGATGCATGTATAAAAACAACATTTGTAAAAAAAAATTCAGAAAAAAATGTCGTGTGTGTAGTTTTGAGCGCCACAAGTTTGTGTTTACGGGACCCGTAAATCTGGCCGGAAAATTTACGGTACCCGTAAATGCACACTTGAGGTGCTCAAAAACTTTTTTTTTCGATTTTTTTTTTACAAATGTTGTTTTTATACATGTATCTACGTTTATGAAAAAAAAAATTGGTCCACCTCGTCCCGTACGGTGTAGTTCTCGCGGTTCTTACAACTCGAGGTGGTTCTCATTTTAGCGTGATCCTATATATATATATATATATATATATATATATATATATAGTGGAAGGATGTATAGAAAACTTATTTTGCTAAGAAAACCTAGGAAACCCAATCTATAACCATTGATCAAGATCATCCAATGGCTCATAAATTTTGAAACCTTTTTGAATTAAACTAAATAGAATGATGAGTTCAACAAAAGTACTTGAAGGGCATATAGGTAAAATCAACTATAATACTAGTACATTATATATATTATATTAATAGTGATTTGACATGTATGAAAGGAGATGAAAGGAGGCACACGAATATCAATGAGAAGTAATCAAAACCCCAACCTCATTTCAAACATTTCAAAAGCCTCAACCCAAATTCATCTCTTTCTCTCTCAAAAACATTCGATCTTCCCAAAACCCACCGGAGAAGAAAAGGGGCACCGGAGAAGAAAGTCTCGCCTGAGAAGAATAAAAAGGTGCTACGGTGAATCGCAAAACAAAATAAAAACAAGGTGCGACGGTGAATCGAAATCCCTAGATATGAGATCAACATTTCAGTTGTTATCGTCCGGTAAAAGTCGCCGGAAATGGAAGAAAGCAAGAACCAAGTGCAAAAGCAAGTAAGTTTCATTCGGTTTTTTATCAGTAGGTGTTTTGATCAGTGATGATTTTTGTTTTTTTTTCCGATCGGTAGGTGTTTTGATCGGATAAATGTTGGGTTTTCTATTTTTTTCCGATCGATCGGTGTTTTGGTCCGATCGGTGTGTGATTTGATCAGTGGTGATTTTTGTTTTGAATGAGACTAGAAAGTGTTAATGTTGGTTTTTATGATTTTTCCAATTGGTAGGTGTTTTTTGGTAGAAACTGTCTCGGGTTAATGTTGGTTGAATGAGACTAGGAAGTGTTAGTTATTTTGAGTAGAAACTGTCTCGGGTTATTATTATTTTTTTTTGGATTGCAAACTTGCTAACTGCACGTTAAAACTATTGATTTGTAACAATAATTTGGTGGTTCGGCCGTGTATGGGTAGGTTAAAGTTACGTGGTGGGACCATCGGCGAGTTCAAGAGGTAGGTGTTTTATCGAAATTAGGTAACATGTGTTAAACCTACCTTGTTTTTATCGAAAACAAATTAGGTAAACTGTCTTATTAGGGTTCGATGTGTTAAACATCTGTAAACATATTATCGTAACATGTATTAAACCCGTCTAATTTTTATCAAATTAGGTAACATGCGTTAAACCTGTCTTATATTTTTATCAAAAACATATTAGGTAACATGTGTTAGACCTGCCTTGTTTTTTGTCAAAAACAAATTAGGTAAACCTCTGCTATTAGGGTACAAGTCTAAGGGCTCAAAAGCATATAAATATATTAGCGTAACATGTGTTAAACCTGTCTGATATTAGGGTACAAGTCAACGGACTCAAAAGCATATAAACATATTAGCGTAACATGTGTTAAACCTTCTTATTAAGGTACCATGTGTTAAACCTCCCTGATTAGGTAAACATATTAGTGTAACATGTGTTAAACCTGTCTCATTTTTATCAAATGATGTAACATTTATTAAACCTGTCTTATTACTATGTGTTAAACCTCTCCTATTAGGTAAACATGTTAGTGTAACATGTGTTACACTTGTCTTATTTTTATCAAATTATGTAACATGTGTTAAACCTGTATTATTTTTATCAGATTAGTTAACATGTGTTAAGCTCTCATATTTTTTTCCAAGTTATCTAACAAGTGTTAAACTTGTCTTATTTTTATAAAAATAGGTAACATATGTTAAACCTGACTTTCTTTTATCAAAAACATATTAGGTAACCTGTTTTATTTTTATGAAATTAAATAACATGTGTTAAACCTATTTTATTTGCAGCAACAAAGAGAGTAACAAGATCGCAAACTGGTAAGATACCGAAAAAACGAAAGAAAGTAGACGAAGAAACGGACGATGAATGGGATGAAGAAAGAGAAGAAGCTGAAGGGGAGGTCATGTATAGGTTGAGGAAAAAGTCGAAGCGTGATAATTGGCTAGGGATTAGAACGAGATCATCACCAATCCAACTGGCCCGATGCATTAACGTGTTGTCGTTCGAACAAAGAATGGCAGTAAAAGAAATGAGATTTGGTTTTTGTAACTATCGTAGTCACCACGAATTTTGTTTATTTTAAATTATGGCCATAACCCAAAATACAATATGACCATTCTGGTATTCTCTGTAATATGTCGTAACTATCGTAGTCACCACGAATTTTGTTTATTTTAAACAGTTATGGTGGGAAATGTATTTGGTTACCACTTATCAGTTAACATGTGTTATTAGTTAACATGTGTTATTAGTTACCAATTGTAAGAAAAGTAGTAGACGAGCATTGGGTGGTGAACATACTGTTTTAATTGTAACATGTGTTACTCATTAACAAGTGTAACGTGTGTTACACAGGATGAAGTAGAAAACAAGGAACATACCTTTACTGTTACTTGAAAACAATAAGCAATTGTAACATGTGTTACACATCTTACGTAAGTATATGCAGTACATGGTGGAACATGTAAGTAACATGTGTTACATACGATGTAGTGAATAAAAAACAAGGCACATATATGGTGAATAACATACGTATAGATGTAACACGAGTATATGCACCACAAAGGCATACGCATGTTATATGTGTGTATGAAACACACTTGGTATATATAAAACACTTAGTATATGTAACGTGTATACATCCAAACATGCTAGTACATGTGATTTGTCACACACGTACAAAAGTATATGCAACACATGGGCATCATTGTCATCTAATATGATCGAAGTAATCGAATAAAAGCAATGTGTAACACAAGTAATACATGATGGTTTGATTGGTTACCGAATTGGTTACAGGGGTGCACCCTTTTAAAAAAACAAAAATAGGTCGTTAAACATAAAAAGTGGTAAAGGTAACATATAAAAGTGGTACCATACACAAGAATATACACATCTAGTAAAACAAGTTAAGGGCAATCATGCCATTGTCAAATTACAACCAAAATACATGTTGAAACACGAGCGGGATATTGTTTATGTTTCACATGAAACGTACATATGTTAAACTAAGTAACGAAGAACATACTGAGCTTCACCAATCAACTTCCAAAAAGTAGCTTACCTAATCAAAAACAACCATTGGAAAATGCGTGTTACACACGTAACACATGTTACAACTACCTATTGTTTTGAAGTAACAATGAAAAAAGATATTTTTACTGTTACTTCAAAACAATAAGCAATTGTAACATGTGTTACACATATTAGGAAAGATTGTACTATAAGAGCTACATGTGTAACACATGTTACAACTGCCTATTGTTTTGAAGTAACAATGAAGGAATCTTTTTTCACAACATTATGCAGGTACATGTAAGAATGCCTATTGCTACTTCAAAACAATATATAATTCTAACATCTTTAACACATCTTAGAAGGCCCACATGTAAAGGTGTAAGAAATGTAAAAAATGCAGATTTGTAACACATGTTACAAATGCTTATTGTTTTGAAGTAACAGTAAAGATATCTTTCTTCACAACCATTTATCTTAATAGTTAGATGTGTAACACATGTAATACGCCTAACGTTTGTTAGGAGATATTGTAAGACAAGAGCTACACGTGTAACACATGTTACGACTGCCTAATGTTTTGAAATAAGAATAAAGGAATCTTTTTAAAATGCCTATTGTTACTTCAAAACAATGAACAATTTTAACATGTGTAACACATCTTAGAGGGTGGGCGGTTAGCACAAAATCATGTTACATGTCGGGGGTAACACATGTAACAAGTGTCAGAACTCAAAATAAGATGCATATTCTTATTCAAACCCTTAACATTATCCAGATACATGTCACAATGCATGTTTTATTTGAAAAAGATAGACAATTTTAAGATGTGTAATACATGTTACAACTACCTATTGTTTTGAAGTAACAATGAAAAAAGATATCTTTACTGTTACTTCAAAACAATAAGCAATTGTAGCATGTCTTACACATATTAGGAAAGATTGTAATATAAGAGCTACATGTGTAACACATGTTACAACTGCCTATTCTTATTTGGAAAACATTGTTACAATTGTAATATATGAGACTTGTAAAAGTTATTTTTATTGCAGTGCTAACACTTTTATTGCAATGCTAACACATGTTACATTTTACCAATGAATATTTTTCAATAATACTTATGGTTTCATGCTGCCAAAAAGGTTAAAGATAACCTTCATGAACATCAGGTCCGGTTAGCGGGAAATTCCCTTTGTCGTTAGCTCGTGCGCGTAGCGGTGATTCCTCGTCATACTCATCACTCCACATATCTGAAAATGGAGTTTGCACCGGTAATTAGAAAAACAAGAATAAGGTATTTTTTTTAGAAAAAAAAGCTTTTAAATCTAAATGTTAAACCTTCTTCATTTGGTGAAAACATCTGAAAGTGAGACTGTTGAAGTTCTACCTCTGGCTGCATGTTCTCAGCTCTAATATTTCCAACACCTGATTATACAATAAATCACAAACTTGTATAGTAATGGGTTTCAAACACCAACAAAACAAAAGGAAAATACAAATTGGTTGCTTGGTTGTGCAAGATATTAAAAATGTGAAAAAGCTTCAAATAAGTTGAACAAAAGGATCCAAAATAAATCATCTAATCCGCAACACCAACAAACAAGTAAATGGCAGGGTGTTCATGTTTGAATCATAAAAAATGAAGAAAAGCAACCAAAAATAAGATGATTACCTAGAAAAGAAGATGATTGACTCCTAAAAAAAGAAGAACATGAACAAAAAAAAAACATGATTGTCTACTAAAAAAAGAGATCAAATTTTTGATTCATTCACATACCGGAAGAACCTGATGCCTGCTGGAAGTAAACCGCCGGTGATTGATCGCCGATGAAGTTGTTCCGGAATACACGGCTAGGAGAACAAGCCTGAAAATCAGCCATGAAAGATGGGAGAAAACAATGAAGTTAGGGTTTTTGAAGAAGAAAGGAATGGGGGATGAAGAATGAAGAAAGAAATGGAAGTTCTGTATATTTTTTTTGGTTTAAAAAGTGATGAGTTGATGAGTAATAAATGACTTGATGGGATGGGGAAGAGGGTGAAATGATGGCTTGAACAAAAGACTAATTTGCCCTTTTAACATGTGTTTTAAAGATATGATGCGGATCAATCTTGTCCACACAATTCAGGTTTTCCAAGTTTTCTAGATTAAATGGGTTTTTCATAGATACTTACATTATATATATATATATATATATATATATATATATATATATATATATATATAGGATCACGCTAAAATGAGAACCACCTCGAGTTGTAAGAACCGCGAGAACTACACCGTACGGGACGAGGTGGACCAATTTTTTTTTTCATAAACGTAGATACATGTATAAAAACAACATTTGTAAAAAAAAAATTCGAAAAAAAAGTTTTTGAGCACCTCAAGTGTGCATTTACGGGTACCGTAAATTTTCCGGCCAGATTTACGGGTCCCGTAAACACAAACTTGTGGCGCTCAAAACTACACACACGACATTTTTTTTCTGAATTTTTTTTTACAAATGTTGTTTTTATACATGCATCTACGTTTATGAAAAAAATTTGGTCCACCGCGCCCCCTACGGTGTAGTTCTCGCGGTTCTTACAACTCGAGGTGGTTCTCATTTTAGCGTTCCCCTATATATATATTAAAAATTAAAAATTGATGTGGCTTGGCCACGCCAGCCCAGCCACGCCCACCATACCACCTACAACTTGGGTTTATGTATTAAGTTCTCCAAATTACACGTGTCAACCCATGCCTCAAACCTCCACCCCACCATACCCCATACTTAGGACATTAGTTCTATTTTTTTCCTTTTGCTGCAGTCCAATAAAGTTCACATTGGGTTTCTGCTTCTGATCTTTTTTTCACATGATGGGCTTCGCCCCTTTAATTAATTGTCACCAAAAAAAACCTCCCCATCCTTATGGGCTCCACACTAATATGATGGTCCAACATATTAATAAAGATGGTTTAATTTAGGCTTCCATTCAAATCATGCTATTGACACTTGAATTAATCACTAACATCTGCAAACGTAAAACAATATCTTTTAATACTATTAATACATTTAATAAATAATTAATATGCAATTAAAGTATAAAAAAATTGTACCAATAAAAAACCATTAGTATTTTAACTAGATGATATCGTTTTAACCCATTTTAGCTCGTTTTCTCTTGAAACCTTTAAAATCTAAATATGAACCATAAACGAGTAGAAGTTAATAAAAACAACCCAAAAGCTACTTAAAAGTGTAGGAATATTGATATAAAAATATGTATGTTTTAGACCACATAAGTCACTTTTGCCACTTTAGTTCAAAACTCAAATCTTTTAAATCTGGGTCCCTGCGGTTTCACTTTTATCACCATTTTAGTCCAAAAATGAAATCAACTGATATTTGTCTAATAAAATCATGTTATTTTGTCATTTTCCCTAGGGACAAAATGGTCAATATAATTTTATTATAACACATTATTACTTAAATTAATTTAACTAAATATCCCTTTGACCCTTGACCTCATAAAGCTCAAGATAATATCATCTTCCCCAAAAATCTTCTCCCAAACCCTCCCAACTACGAATCACCACAAAGAAATTTAGTATCACTCATGTTCAGCTCCTGAATTATCATGGATGATATCGTCATTATCCACCAATTTGAATCACCACAAAGTAATGTGTCGGTTATGAACCGTGATCCATAATCTCCATCGGACCTTCATCATTCTTAACCATTGAAATCGCCTGACTATCTGAACATTAATTTGGTTCCAATAAACATATAATCATATAACGAATCAAACTTGGGACACACTGAATCAATTACAACTGACGGTTTTACAACCTCCACAGACGGAGATGAGTTTACAGATGCTTCTCCGGTCAGCGGAAAAGATGAACCAAAAGACAATTTAAGACATGAACTTACTGTTTTATTCGGCTAAATTGGTAAATTCCTTTCGGTAGAACCCAAACTCGATACAGAAGGAACTGTAGTTACATATTTGTTCTAACCATGTTTGCAAATTAAACAAAGCTTTATACGGGCTCAAACAAGCCCCGTGTGCATGGTTTCATCGGTTAAGTTCCTTTCTTATTCAAAGCGGTTTTGTTTGCAATCACGTTGACACGTCTCTTTTTGTCTTCAAAAGAGACTGTTGTATCATGTACTTATTAGTTTATGTCGATGATTTTATCTTAACCGGTAATCAACCTCGTGGCTTTTCGCCTTCATCACTCGTCTAAGCATTAGATTGTCCATTAAGGATTTAGGGAAGCTCAACTACTTTCTTGGGCTTGAAGTCACATACACATCTTTGATGTGATATTTTTAAATCGATCTAAATATGTACGGATATACTAACACGTGCCAAGATGTTGGATGCCAAACCAGCATCCACACCCTTAAGTACAAATGTTTCTTTTGTTTCCGCAGGTGACTTATATTTAGATCCTACTCACTATCGCTCTATCTTTGGTGCTTTACAATACTTGACAATTACTCCACCAAATATTTCATATGTTGTCAATCAAGTTAGTCAATTTCTACATGCTCCAACAGTCTCTCATTACCAGGAGGTCAAACAGATTCTTCGTTATCTAAAAGGCACCTTAGCATTTGGACTTAACTACAGTAAGCCATCTCAGACATCACTTCTTGGCTATTCGGATGCTGATTGGGCTAGATGTTTAGAGACTCGTCGATCAACTTATGGGTATTTTATTTTTTTGTAGGTAACCTTATCTCATACAGCGCAAAGAAACAACCCAGCATTTTTCGCTCCAGCTGTGAATCTGAATACCGGGCAATGGCGAATATGGCCGCTGAAATTGTTTGGATTACTCACCTTCTCCAAGAACTTTATGCGCTTCCTCCTGATCGTCCCACCATTCTGTGTGATAATCACAGTGTCTTATTTTTTACTCAAAATCACGTCTCCTATAAACGAGCAAAACATATTGATCTTGACTATTACTTTATTCGTGAACTTGTTGCCTCCAGGAAATCACACACCCAGTTTGTACCTACCAAGCTTCAGGTTGTGGACATTTTCACCAAAAGTCTTCCACGTGCTCAATTCGACTTTTTACGCAATCTACTTCATTTGGGTCTGTGAGTGCATAATGTCTATTACTTCCGTCAATCACGTACTGTAGCTTAAACAGATGATACAAGACTAGTATTGAATAGAAGAGAGCTTGAAAGGAAGTTGAAGCAGCTTCGTACGAAGGGACCATTCAAGGCTTCGTACGAAGCCAGTAGTCTATATATAGGAGTCTTGTGTTTGTCATTTGTAACTTTTGGGTATTCTTGAGGTGAAGCTCTGCCCGTTTGATTTCGTGGTGTAAACATTATTATATCATCAATAGAAATCAGTTTATAATTACATCTTCGTGTTCTATCCACACACGTGATTGGATTCCGCACATATCACGTGTTCATACGCATTCAACGATTGAGGATTAGATCCAGATCCTGAATTTACAAGTGGTATCAGAGCAGGTGATTGTTTGCACGGATTGAAGACATGAAGATTCAAGCAACTACATCAGATTCAGAGACAAATCTCTTCATCTTCTTCTACTCATCTTCTACATTTTCTCTTTGAATTTAAAACTCAGATCTACAATGTTTTCACAGTTAAATTCAGCTAAATTTTGAATATGTTGTGTGAAAAACATTTTTGAACAATCCAACAATCCTTCAAAGTTTCAGATCAAAATTCAAACAAAATCATACTCAAATCAATGAAAAACATGAAGAACATGACTTGTTTGTTTGCAGCTTAGCTTCGTACGAAGCCATAGATCCAGCTTCGTACGAACCCAGCACAACAGTTGTAATTTTTGTGAAATTTGGCTTCGTACGAACCCACCGGGAATTCTTATTGTATACAGCTTCGTACGAACCCAAATTAGCAGCTTCGTACGAACCAAGACAGTTTTTGTTTAATTTTCAGACTTGATCAAGTGTTTGCTTGTTTGCAGGTTGTTCAAAGATCAGAATCATGGCTGAAGAATTTTACAACACATTCTATAATGCGTTCACTTCCGAGTCATCAGAAACAACAAATGTTACACCGAAAAGCATTTTAAAAGACATAACTGATAATATAAATCATGATAATGTTTACGGGAATCACCAAAAGCCACCTAAACTAATGAATATCGAAGATTATCATTGGTGAGCACAAGATTTGAGAACTGGGTGAAGGCTTATGCCTATGAGAGTTGGATTATGATGACTTACGGATATGAAAAACCTGTGAACGATCAAAATGTATTACTTAAAATTCCAGAATTTTCAAAAATCAATAAAGAAGAACATTCTGATGAACTAAAAATGGTAACATTATTACAACAATTAGTGAGAGAGGATATCTTGTTTACTTCAACATGGTAAAATATCCAAGTCGATGTGGGATACATTGAAGCTGAAAGCTGAAGGAGGTAAAGATATAAAAAAGAACAAAATCTCTCTGCTGAAAAAGGAATTTGATCTATTCAGATGCATGAAGGGCGAAACTGTTAGACAAATGATTGAAAGGTTTTGTCATTTGAAAATCGAGATGGAGAGGTTTGGAATTAACTAAGACAGAGAAGAGATTGTTGACAAACTGGTTGAGGCACTACAACACGAGGATGACTGGCAGACATATGTGATAATTTTGAAAAATGATGCAAAGTTTTATGAGATGTCTTTGGATAGTATAATTGAAAAACTAGAGGGATATGATCTGATGTTACAGAAACAAAACATAATGTCCAGTTCTTGTTATCAACAGAATGTTGATCTATACCATCGAAGAGGTATGTTGTAGAACAACCAGTCACCAAAGATCAGTACAGCTTTTAGTGCAGATAATTCTGGTGATTCATCAAAAAGCAAGTCTCCAAGTTATGATTCTGGATACCATTCATCTTCTGCATCATCTAAATCTGGTCTGAATCAAAACTAGAAAGATTCTCCAAATTTGATCATGAGTTTCTTAGCCTTTGATCTAGAGTCATATGAAGGTTTAATTGCAGGAAGGATCAGTAATCCTAATATGACAAAGGAGGATTATGATTAAGTTGATCCGGAAGAGATGGAGCTCATGGATATTCCCTGGTGCGTGGCAAGCGTTATCAGAAGGGCATGGGCTCAACGGTTCATGGAGATTATTGTGAGAAAATGTTTGGAAGGCCCTGATATGAAGATAGGTTTCGATAAAGCTAAAGTTACCTGTTTTAAATGTAAACAGAATGGGCACTTCAAACGAGAATGCACAAACAACAAAGCAGATGATAGTGTGAATCCTTTTCATGAAGACTACTACAAGAAAGCTATCTATCATCATAACAACAAGCAACCATCAAGAAAGCAGATTGAGGAAGGGTCATCAAAAGAGAAGAAACAAGCTATGTTAATGATTCATGATATTAGTAATGGACCCAGTACTACTCCAGATGATAAATGGAGAATTCAAGACGATGAAGGTTTCAATTGGAACAATTATATTAAAGATGAGAGAAAAGAAAAATGGTTGTTGGTTGCTGAGATCAAACATAGCCGAGAAGTAGAACATGCACGAGCTTATTTGAGTAATGTATATGATGCTTACAAAGAAGCAAGGCGGGCAAAGAAGTTGATCCAGACGAGGTAGATTTTGAAGCATTAGTTGCTGCAATTCCAATTGTTGGAGTTTGGTGTCGAGGGCTCAAAGAGATTTCACACTACAGAGAAAAGGCCGAGGAAGGAATAAACAAGGTGATATATGTGAGCCTAGAGAAGAAGAAGAAAATGGTAGAGGAGATTGTAGATGAAAGTCAGAAGTTGGTAAATGAGGTAAAGAAAGCTGATGCAAAGGCAGAGGAAGCTGTTGCAAAGAAACAACAAGTGATGGAAGATCAGAAAAAGATGGCAGAAGAAGCCGAGGTGCCAAACGCTGAGGTAATAACTCAAACTGAATCTTCTGAAATGTTAAATAAATCTAATCATAAAACTGATGAACAATGCAAAAAATGCATGGAAACGTGCAAGGCATGTACTGAAAAGGATAACAATATAAGATCCAGAGATATTGAACTTACTAAAATAGAAAATATTTTCAAAGAAAAATGTAATGAAATGCTAGAAAGTGAAAGATTTTTGAAAGAAAAAGAAAAAGAGCTAACACAGAAAAGTGAAAATCTTGAAAAAGAAAACAAAGTTTTAAAACAAGAATGTTTAGCTGAGTGCAATGAATGTATTCCAAAAGATAAAACTATTCAAGAGTTGCAAAAAGAATATGACGGAATGAAAGTGTCATATCACACGGTAAAAGAAGCTTATGAAATTTTGAAAAGTAAAGTCATAAGTCTAGATAATAGATTGTCAGCATGTCAAGAAACAACTAAATTTCTTGAAGGCAGATATGAAGGAAAACAAAAGGTTTTAAATAACTATATTGATGAAGTTACTAAACTTAAACAAGAACTGGCTGAAAAAGAAAAAAATTGGTTAACAAACTTCAAAGTTATCATGCTTCTTCATATATTTTGGAACATATTTTCAACATCACACCGGATGGTAAAGAGTCGGAAAAGAACAAAAAGGGAATTGGGTCAGAATACCATCAGGTTCCACCACCGTTGGGGAATAATTATACATTCTATGATGGCGAAAAGGTGGACAAAGCAATAAACATGGTTGACAAATTACCTGACAACATTGATGTGACTTACACCAAATCTGATGATCTTGATGATGCAGAGGTGGTACGTAAGGTTGTTAAAAGCGTTCTGACAGAGGAGTCTACCAAAACAGATACGTCTGGGTCACAGGAAGAAAATGAGGGAAGTTTTCATGAAACTTATCTTAGAAAATCAAAATCTAAGAAAAATGCGAATGATGATCCGATAGGATTGGCATACACCATGATTAGATTGGATAAATTATTTCCAGATATTGAAATCCCGATTCAGAATGTGATTTCGGAAAAGATTGATTAAATTGGTAGAAATTGAAAAATCCAAAATTTCAAAATTTGCAGGGAATAGCAAGAAAACTTTTTATAACAAACCTAGTTACAAAAAGAAAAACATGAGGGTTGGGTTGGGTTATAAAAAGAAACAGTTTAGAAAGACAAATCTTCATAAACAGACGAACTTTCTTCACGGAACAAGTTTAGAAGAAGAGTGTAACACCTCGCAAAATCATGTCCAATATAGTGATGACACGTGTCATAAACCCTGATCATGTTAAAAGATAACTTTGAGGGACTAAAGTTATCAAGCAGTGTATAGATGTTTGTGGAAGGACCAAAAGTGTCAACATGCTCAACTTGTGCCTCTGATTGACTTTACACGGTGATCGTGTTCATTAATGAATAGATTGTTGGACGCAAGAAGTCGTTTGTGCTTAAAATCAAAAGTTTACAAAGCACAGGGGTTAAACGTGTCAACATGTTAATTCTTACCTCTGAGTGACCTTTTAACGATCCCGAGGCTTTGTAATACTTCATTATACTCTCACGTATGTCGGGTAATGAATTCATGAAGTTTCGACGTAAATAAATGATTGAAGTTGTAATTTCCAAGAAATAAGGATTAAATGCATCAGCAAGAGAAACTAGTACATTTCGGGTGATCTCGTAACTAACCGGGAGCTTAACGATGTATATTTTATGACCCAAGACACTTAAAAGTTAACTATGGGGGTTGATAGTGTAATAAACGAAAATTATTTCAAATTAAAAAGGACCAGGGACTGAAAATGCAAAGTTTGCAAACTTTTTACCAGAGACAGGGGTCGTCGCGGGGCGCGTAAGCCCCCTATGATGTCTACGCGGGCCGCGAGAGAACTGCCAGCGACAGTTGTAACACCCTAAAAACGGGTTCGGTAATCGAACCACGTTAATATTTATGAACGGGTAAAATACCGTTAGTGGTAAAAATTAACCCGGTAAATATTAGGATTCAAACAATTAAACCTAATATTAAATAAAAATAGAATAAACTAACCAGGATTAGATATCAAATAAATGGATGGAAACTCCTAAATTATAAATAAAACAATAATTGAGGGACCTAAGTTGTAAATTGGGGAAACTTGAAAGATTAAAACAAAAATAAACTCCACCAAACACACACTTAGGTGTGTTTGGTCGATCAAAAAACGCAGGGAGCGAACAAGAGCTCCTCACAAACCCTAGCTCTCACTAAATTGATCAATTGAAGGCTCTAATCTGGTCTAAATCGATTTTCAAGCACGAATTAGTGATCACCTTGTTGAGGGGATCATAAGGTATGCAAAATCTTGATGTTTTGGTTCATCTTGAATTTTAGGTTAATTGTGAAAAAACAAAATTTAGCTTGATTATGTGTTGTATAGATGAAATTCGAAGTGATATGATGTCTAGGGATAAACCCTAGATGATTTCTTGTTAAAATCTTGCATGATACTTGTGGGGTTTATAATCACCATTGTAGGTGATTAATGGGTTTGTAGAAACTTGATAAACACTAGAATTTTGATAGTTATTCTCGTGTAATTTGAGTTCCATGAAGTAAATTCAAATTTGTTGATGCTAAATTCGTGCATGTGATGCTTTTAGGGTTTTTGATTGCTAAAAATAGTGTTATAATGTCATAAACATGTTTTAATTTAAAGCTGAATTCAAACAGTTTCTGATCAGAATTTACAGCCGACTTGTATTGGCTATAACGTGGACAAAACATGACAAAAACATGTGTTTCTTGAGTCTAAAATGTAATTCCAGGAAATATCTTTAAAACCCCACTGGAATTGTATTTTTTTGACGAAAATTGAATGTTTTATGAATTTTTCGGTATTAAAGGTTCAGGCTGCATTTTCTGGCAGAATTTGCAGCCCATTACGAATATCATAACTCAATTTAAGAATTGATTTATGATCTCAATTTTTTACTGTAGGTAGCTTCATGTAATTCCAAAAACCTCCAATTGGAATTTCGTCAATCGGATAAACGATGAATTTTAAATGAATTTTTTTGTAAGCTGCAATCAGAAGTGACGAATCTGATTGCGGCTTAGTAAATGAATTTTTGCGAATTTTTGGTAAAGAGTTAGATCTTGAAGTTTTAACACAAGGCCTAACCCTCCGAGAGGTACATCACATAAAAAAATCATAATTTTTGAAGACTTGTAAATAGGTTAAACAGGTCACCAAAAACAGCCTATTTTCAGTGTTATGAACTTGCCTAATTAATGTTAAAGCTTGGCTAAACAACTAGTTATGAAACTTGATTATAATAGGTATTCTGATGAATGCTAAATAGTATGATGAAACGGGTCTCGCTTATAAAAGGGAACCCTTGGTTCTTGCAAAAATGAATAAAGAAACTAGTCACGATAATCGTTTGAACTAGTTAAAGAAATTAGAAGTATAATGAATTTGATGAGAAAACTAGTTAAAACGGTAGTGTAAGAATAATGCATATCGGATATTTGACAAACTGCTTAAAAGAATTGTTGAACTTGATTGTGTAATTGCTCGTGTTATAGGCCGTTTGACTTTTAAAAGTTAAACTGACCAATAATAAAATCAATTTGGTGATTTTGATATAAAGTCCGTAAGGTGAGATAGTCTTGATATTAATGACTAATCTAATCACCTTGCGAATGATAAAAGGTAGATTGACGCTCGAAAAGCTAGGTGGAAGCTTGGGTAGAAGCGGGTCAAACGGAACTAATACGCGTGGAAAAGCATAATCGGAATTCAAGTTAAGTTAAGCTTACACCCCCTTGGTATTATGATACATTTACTTGTGAGTATTGATTTTTAAATTAAGGCAAGTATTTGAAAATACTATGTATCGGCATGATACAATGTAAGCCGGAATAAGGAAATATGGTAAGTAACCATAAACTATGGTAAAAAGGGGTAAAAACGGTAGACTAGTCGGGTGAAGACTAACCAATATGGAATTTTGAACATCACGTTATGGGGTGAACCGTAATGGGTAAAAGTGATTGAATAAAAATCCGTACATGAGTTGACGGATAGATAAAAGGTTTGAAAAGATAACCATTTGGTGTAAATCTTAACGGGTCAAATAATTCAAGTAATGCCATTTAAGTAATGAGAACTCACGGTGTAAACCGGAATAGGTTTAAGGGGCGAGATGGTATTTAAAAAATATCATCTTATGTTGATAAATGGTCACTTTCGGCTAAACGGGTCAAATGGTAAGTTAATACAATTTGAAAATAATATTAATTGATGACCGCTTGTTAAGTGTTGTGATTTCAGGAAAGGACATACGGTTTGTATTGCTTTTATCTAGAAAATTTAAAAGCAAATGATATTTAAACGGGTCAATATGTTGACCCGAGCCAGGTACGCACATTTTGAATTATAGCTAGAAGTAATAAGATGGTCAAATATTAGTGAAAACCCTTCGTCGTATAATGAGGGACTGAAGTTGACCAAAATACCCATGAACACTGAACCGGGTAAACGATCCTTATGAGCCGTTTAAAAACGTGTTTTACAATCATGTAAGTTATAGGTAAATATCAAGTGGACTGTGCATAACGAAGGGGGAAAGATTTAAACTTAAAAGGTTTAAATATTCGAAACGGGCCAAAAGAATTATGCACATAGAATGAGTACTAGCCGCGTAATTCATAAAAGATTACAGACCCGAACTAAAGATTTTGCGATAAACATGTTGATGTATGCTTAATGGTAATTTGAAACAAGTTTTGAGGTTTAAAAACTTGAACGGGTCAAAAGTCTTTAAAAATAAAATTTAAAGTCAAGGGATCGAAGCCCATTATTTTATGAATTCAGATGTTAACTTTAACTCCATATGACGGAGGATTAAATTACGAACGCGTAGGAATTTTTTTTTCGTAAAACGGACTTGTGTAGCAAAAGTTATGCAAGTTTTAAGATGCTATATGTCAATTTTCGTAGCAGGGCAGGTGCAGCACAAAAGAAACGACATTCTGTGAAAAAAGTGGGCGTCGCGCTACGCGACGCCAATATGGAATCACCGTCGCGTGCCGCGACGGCTGTCGCGGGCCGCGTAGAATGGGGACTAAGCTGTCGCGGGGCGCGACAGCCCCAAATTTCAGTAATTTTGTTCTGTTTTCATCATTTGACATTAGAACTTGTTTATATATATTCTAATACGGTAAAAACTAACATTTTACGTGGTTTTGGCATTAGGTAAAAGCACG